>JAPYZK010002907.1:0-17749 GCA_030522785.1 Platygaster equestris | reverse complement strand
TTATTCTTTATATATCCTGTGAATATTTTAATTTGAGGTATTAGAATGGTCAATATATTTCCGAATTTCAGAATGCTTCAGAATCTTTTGTAATGCAAAATATTTTGTCATCATTTCGGAAATCCTGAATATTTTAAAAATTACGAATACATATTAATAATCCACAAAATTAGATTCCATGATTATTCTGAAATGGACTACATAAAAAGTCTAAAGTTCGAAACATTTTCAACGTTCAAACTCAACTCTAGAAAAAATATACATTCACATTCATTTTTTCCTTTTTGCCCATGTATGAATAGTATTTCCGAAAACCATGAAAACATTTTCTCCAATAACCAATTAAATACTAACGATTCCCGATTCCCAAATCCCCAATCGAAAAAACCCTCAGATATCAATTAAAAGTCCGTTTCAGTTATCGGATTCCCCGGAACTGTTCGGATCAATAGCGACCTTTTTCACCCGCGCACGTACGCGAGCGCGCGCGCTCATTTAAATTACTCCGCGGACAAATCAAGCCCGTCGCTTTATTTCCCGCGTCGTCCTTTTTCCACCCTTTTCCGGCGTCGCGCCGCAAAAAAGGTAGAGCGCGTTTATTTTAATGAGAAATCCAGCTCGTTTATGGCAGCGCCAACTCTTTCTACCCGTCACAGGAAGCTCCAACCGCCCCCTCCCCCTGGCTGTCCTCGCGCTGACGTCTCTAATGAACACTTAAGTAAATATTATCTCTGCTTATGTACTCGCCAACTTAGTATGACTTTGGCTTTAATTAATAATGCTAAACAGCTTTCACGACCTTACGCCGGGGGCGGTTGCCGTTGTACGAGCGCGGATAATTTTGCGCTGCGATTTTTCACGAGGCCGATTAATAATAAAGCCAAGAATCTTGGAATTCTCATTTTAGAAATTTTAGAAGCTTTAGAGTCGTACATTTTATAAATCGGTAGTTTTTAATTCCGGAATTTTCATATTTTTGATTTTTCGGATCTTTGAAGTTACGTAAAATTTTCCCAACCCCAAGTGGCCGGATCCGCCATTTTCCTATCAGTAAATAATCAGCGAAATTTCACTGTTTCGAATCCAAGGGGTGCGTTGTTTGTCACGTGACCTAAAAAACCGCTGCTCGTGGCCCTGGTAGAATCAGCATTTATTATAGAACCGCTCGATTTGACGGTTCGCCGGGTTTTCCATTGATCTGGCTCCGAGGAGAACGACGAGCTTTCGTGCGGCTCTTCCGCTACGTCAGGGCAATAAGGTTAGGTATAGGCTAGGCAAGCACGGGTAATATTGGATGGACGATGTTCATCCCATCTCGGGCGATCTCCGCCTTTACGAAATCTCCCGCCCCTAAACAAATTTAATAAATCCGCGATTTCCGTGTCGCTCCGCTTTACGACCCCGATTCTTTTCCTCTCTACCCCGTTTATTCCGCTGCCTCTTTTTATTTTACTCCGTACCGAAAGTTTATTCTTCCACTCACTTAGCTGACTTTCGGGATTGGCTCCGAATTGGAAAATGATTGGAAAGTTTCGGGACATCAAAGCGATGCTCTGGATTTCGGGAGGGTGGAGGTTTCGGGGGTGGATTGGGTTATTTTGTGGTTGACGTGTGGGGGGGTGGGGGGGTGTGGGGGGGTGGTGGGGGGTGGGGGGGGGGGGGGGGGCTGTGGCGTGTCGGGGCATGGTGGCAAGTGCACAACTTTTTTTTTGTAGATGGGGATTATTGTACAAGGGACTATTTTACATCTCCTATTATATATATTATTATATATTATATATAATAGGGGATGTACAATAATCCCTTGTACAATAGTTCCCATGTAAATACAAAAAAAAAGTTGTGCATTTGCCACCGTGCCGAATTTTAGATAATCTCGGTAATATCTCGAAATATATTTACATTTTTTTCAAATTAATACAGTTGTATGAAAGTTGCATCAATCGAAGTGTGAGCGAATGGAAAATCGATCGTCCTCGCGCGAAACGGAAAGTTCGGGGAGCGTACGTTTCCGTATAAACGTATCACTGTCGTTTGTGCAGTTCGGCATGATCTTTGGAGTTGGGTTCAGGGAGTAGGCACGGGCTCGAATTTTCAGGGCTGCTCGCATGGTTAACTTTGACAAACAGAAATTAGCATTTTATTGGGCGAGTTCTGGCGCGCTCTTACCGCGGCCCTTCTGCCCTCTTCTCGCGCACCCTCCGGCGCGAGGATTGGAATACCTAATCGCGTACCGTTCGGTACCATTCCGAATCCCTTGTTTCCATGGTGAGCTTCCGCGCCGCGTGCTTTCTTTTCCCATTCGGAAATTCGCGCTATCGTTCGGTAATCGATGATACTAATTCGGCCATTATGGAGAAATTTGTGAACACTTTTTTGTGTGTGTTATGACATTAAGGCGAATGTGCGGAGATGCAGAAATGTTGTTTAATTAGGGCATTTTGACGAGCGGTTTATTTTAGCTACTGATTACGAATTTTTATAATCTTTGAAGGTTTTTGAAAGTGTTCGAGTTGAGTTTATAAGCTCTTGAAGTGGAGATTGGAATTATTATTTGCATGTTTTGTTACGTTAGTTGTGATGTTTAATTTTTTTGAGTTTTTCAATTTTTGAACTCGGAATAATGCCTTTTTTCTTTGTTTGAAATTGAAACATTTCGGCAGGGTGAAATTTCGATACTTGAAGTTCCTGATTTATTCATGTATTATTTTTTAATTTCATTATATTTTTTTTCTCAATGTCAGGATTTCTTAAATTATACAATTTTCTTCTCATTGCTAATTTTTTCAGTATTTTTTTCATTCCATTTTCGAAACTTTTTGATTTTTATACTCGAATATTACTGTAGAATTTAGAGGTTTGAATAAATTCTGGTGTGTACAAATTGCAAAATTTTGAAATTTTGTGAGCCCGAACTGGAAATTTTCCATTTTGCGAAAAAAATAAGGAGCATTTTCAACCTTGAAGTGCTCAATCTCTCTGATTTCTTCGTTTTTCAAATTTGATTTGAAAAAATATCCATTTAAATATTTCGATATGTGGATATTGTAGAATCGAGAGGTTTGAATAAATGTTGGGGTGCACGAATTGCAAAATTTCAAAATTTTGTGAGCTCGAACTGGAAATTTTCCATTTTGCGAAAAAAATGAGGAGTATTTTCAACCTTGAAGTGCTCAATTTCTCTGATATCTCCGTTTTTCAAATTTGATTAAAAAAATATCCATTCAAATTAATCATAAATAATAAACTTTCTTGAAAAAAAATCATTCAAAATTTTTCCCCGAGCAAAAGATACAAAATCCCCGTAGAAATTTCGCAAGACCACAAGGAAAACGATCGAATGAACCCGGGATTCCTCGGCCCTTTGTGCTCCGCGCGATCTAATAATCCACGCTTATTTTGGCGGTTCCCGGCTTCTAATTAAGTCGAAAGAAAAGCCGAATAATCGGCAAGTCGTGACGCTTCACGAAATCAATTAAGTCTTTATGAAAGCGGTTCTTTGAGATGCTAATGCTTTAACAAACACGTACTGGGTTGCATTAACGAGGAACGAATTGAAAATCCGGATGCGTTTTCCATCAGCATTTCAAAAATCATTTACCACCCCACCCCACACCTCCCCTCCCCTGTCTACACCTTGTTTTAGGGAAAGGAAAAATGACGAAACGAGTGCTTGAATATGTACATCAAGTTTTTTATTTGCCTTTCTGCCATTCGCAAGAAACTATATACAAATGGATGTCCTAGAGTCACTAAAAACATTTTTATATACTTTTCTGTTTCCTTGAGCATGAGCATCGCTTGTGCAAACGTTATAAAAGCACAGGTCGTATACTTCTACGCTTCATAAAAAAACCATGAAACTATGTTCTTTTCGTGTTTTGCGTTTTAGGGGGAAACCATGGTTTTTCCACTACTTACGAAAGTCTTATCGTAGGCTTAATCGAGAGAAATGTACACTCTGATGATGTGTCGATGATTTTTGAAAATTTGGGATTTTTACGAGAATTCGGGATGGTTTTTTTGATGTTGAAATTGTTTATTGCACTGCGAAACTCAGTTTGGAGATTTGAGTTTCGGAGTAGAAATTGGTTAAAGAAATTAATTTGGTCCTGGAAAAATTCGTTATTTAGAGAAATTTGGTTCGTGATGTTCAATTAATGTCAAATTGAGTTTGAAAATTAAGTTCTTTGGAACATGTAAAATAAACTGCTAATGTTGATGTTACGCAGAATATTGTGTTTTTTCTTTATTGTTAAACACAAATTTTTCTCACGGTCATATTGTATACATAGCTGCACAGTCGGTACCATGGTAGAGTTGAATCGCGAATTGCAGGTTTTCTCGTGCCCTTGAACTCTATGCACAATATTTAATAATTACACTAGTACATCTCGGATGTGAGAAAGTTTATTACACAATGCGTACCATGATTCGGTTGTGGAATTATAACCAAGATTGATAGTTGCGAAAAAGATTATAAAAATGAAAATGTTGGAGGCGAACAGCTGTCTTTGGCACAAAAAATGGCGGTAGGGGTGGATTTGGAAATTGAGGGGTGAAATCTGTGTATTTGGGGGAGTGTTTTTTCAGAACGATACGGAGTATTGGTATTGGACTGAGATTTTGTTGTTGATTATCAGATTTTTATTTGATGGGTGTTTGTAATTTGTGAAGAAAGAAAATTGATTGATTTCGAAAAGTTGAATTATACAGTTTGAAAGAGTTGAATTCATAATTTCGAGAATTTTCGGAAATATTTTTCGATTTTTTGTTATTTTTTTTTGATGTGTTTTTGGGAATATTGAAAAATTACGTGCATTTCAGACGCTTTTTAAACATTTTATACGATTAGGGTGTTTTATAAAATTTTTGAAAGATTTTACAATAATGTTTTTATTATTTAATGATGAAAATGAAGTTCAATTATGAATATTTAATTTATTTTTAAAAATCTGGATTCGTTAGAGTCACTGTAAATGTTCGAAATTTTCGAAAAAATGGCCAGATATAGATTTTGTGATGATTTATAATGATTTATGAAAACTCACTCAAACTTGTAATTAATGTATGCAAACATTACAATATTGTAAAAATGAGTGGAATCTTGTAATAATTTTACAATTTTTTAGATTTTTGAACAATTTTCGTAGTGTTAAAAATATTCCATCAATTTTGGAATAATTTCCGAAAATTCGGGATTACTTATAATTCTGAAATTTTCTTAATTTTTCACCAAATTCACAATTTGGAAAAATTTTCAATTATTTAGGTACCAAGCAATAATAAAAATCCAGGAATTCGGAAAAAATTACTGATGTCTCACAAATTTCCGAAAAATTTTTCAACATATTTCAATACTTCCCGAAATTCTTTTTCAAAAATTTGCAGGTAATCATCAGCAAATTATCCAAATTCACAGTAAAATTGTGACTTTCAAAAATGTTGTAAAAAAACCTTTTAAATTCATATCATTGAAATTTCACCAAATTCCCGAAAAATTGTTCAACATACTTCAATACTTCTCAAAACTGTTTCTTTTCCAAAAAATTTGCAGGGAATTATCAGCAATTTTTCCAAATTCATGGTGAAATTGTAACTTTCACAAATATTTTTAAAAAACATTTTAAATTAGTCTCATAAAGAAAATTTTCACAAGCTTCACCAAATTTCCGAAATACGATGACTTATTTTTTGCAACTACTAGCACTTTTTCAAAAATGTTCACGATGTTTTTCATTCATTCCCGTAAGCTGTTCAAATGTGGTGAAATCCATACTCAACATTCTCATTTTATCTAACAAATCAAAGAGCCTGATGTAAGACCAACTTCATCTCTAACTAATTTAATAAATCTCGATCACAATAAAAATTTCACCATATTCGACTCGTAAAAAATTTAATCACTCCAATATCAATAACTCCACCAAAATCCTCCCTCCCGGAAAACCGCGCAGTAATTGAAACGAAGGTAATAAAATGTAAATTCTGCCTGTGGCATCTCATCCCCAGGCGAAATCGCGTCTCATTCCAATGCCCTCGCGCTCCAAAACATCGAACACGCACGAAAACTGTCATCCCTTACCCCAATAAAAAAACTACTATCGCTCGAAGCTCCATATTTACAATTTATGTATAATTTTTATATGTACAAGCCCATGCAACTCGAACAGTCACCGAGCAATAATTACGCAAAAGATAAGTTCATTCCTCGGAACCCGACCAAGGAGCCTTTTCCACTTATTGCACTTTGAGATCCACGAAACGCGTCGACTTTGCAATTGTTTTTTGGGTGTCATCGGTACTTTTTTGCGAGTTCTCAGTTCAGCACTGCCTTCTTTCGTCACGGAGTATTTTCACACTCGTGGGAAAAGGTCGCGTGTTTTTGAGGGATGAGAGTCAGGGGTGTTTTACACCATTTGCAGCCCCTCGTTGTCCCCGGAACGTCTCATGTGACCCGCGGTCGTTTGGTAGTACATGTTTTTCGAGGCTTTTTCCGTGTGTTCCTTTGCTAGCATTCGGAGGGATTGGATGCTACTGGTGCGGGCGTCGGGTGCGGGTGGACTCGACGATTGTACGTTTATGGACGGTAGTCCGCTTGTTATCACTCCTGGAATGATAAAAAATGGGGAGATTGGTTGGATTGTGGGAGACGTATCGGATTTTCTTCTTTATGGATTTCTAGATCTTCGAGTTTTAACATTCTCACGTTAAAATGGATGATACTGAATTTCCAACTCATTTGACGAGCAGATACAGTAGTTATTTTTCAATGCCAGAAAATAGGGTAAGGTGAAGTTTTTTCACTTTTTATGGGAACGTTCGTAATTTTGTGGTCCCTGGATTTTTTTCATGAGTGTCGAGGTTGACGTAATTTATATTTCATGAATTTTGGGTTCTTGACTTTTTTTACTTTGAATTTTCGAAATTTTCGTGTGAGTAAACATTCTCACGTTAAAATGGATGATATTGAATTTCCAACTCGTTTGACGAGCAGATACAGTAGTTATTTTTCGATGCCAGAAAATAGGGTAAGGTGAAGTTTTTTCACTTTTTATGGGAACGTTCGTAATTTTGAGGTCCCTGGAGTTTTATTCATGCGTTTCGAGGTTGAAATAATTTATATTTTATGAATTTTGGATTCTTGACTTTTTTTCCTTTGAATTTTCGAAATTTTCGTGTGATTACACACATAGTACGAAAAAAGTCGCAGTCTCAGGAAATTTTAAGACTCAGTCTTCTTAATTCAACATTCCTGATTGAAACCGAATGTTCGTCTGTGGATGATAATTATATCAACGTGTTCACAAGGGGGGGAGCTCCCGGCAGACTTTCTCCCGAGACTGTATTTTTTCACGACGAAAAATTGGTACCTGAAAGTGGGTTCCCAACGTTTCCAAGGTTCGCCTGCGAAGGTCTCGTGGAAGAGGTCAAATAACTAGGGTAGCCTGCATGGGCCGCAGCCAAAAAACCAGGAAGCGCGCTCAGCATAGGCGGTGTAACCCACGGATCCGCGTGGATTATCCCGGCAAAACCCGGACCGATAGTCCTGAAAATTTTCGAAAATGTTATTTTTCGGACGTTTTTAGTTATATTGATCCTGAATATATTTGTTTTTTGAAAATACCTCGGATGATGAGGGTAGTTATTGTCGATCCCGAGTCTAGCCGCCTCCATTTTCTCCTGTCTGCGCCATTTGGCTCGTCTGTTTTGGAACCAAACCTGGAAAAGAAGATATTTTTAAATTTAAATGACGTTTTATGAAAGTCAGTTAAAAAATAGAGTATTGGTAGGATTTTCTAGTAGTTTCAATGATTTCCGAAATTTTCCTGAAATGTATGCAAATTGAATTATATAATTGTAAGGTAAAACCGAGGAGCGATTCACTCTGGGAGTCAACGTGGGAGTCATGATTTTAGGAAAAATATCTGCCTGAGGCAGATATTTTAGGCGGGGTTCCTCTATTGAAAGTTGTTATGAATAATAAATTGGAATTTTGATATTTCAGAAATATTAGAAGTACTGAAAATATTGGAATATAGAAGTTTCAGAATTTGCGAGATTGGAAATTATTGAGATTTGACATTTTTGAAGGTAAAAACTCAAGATTTCGAAATACGGTCTAGAAATTTTGCAATTTTTGAAGTTTGTACTCATTTTGAAGTTTTTAAGTCTAGAAATATTGAAATTTTGGAAATTGTCGAACTTTGAAATTCCGAAATAATGAAATTTTGGAACTTATAAAGCTTTGAAATTTCAAATTTTCGAAGAATTATGAAGTTCTGAAGTTTTGGAAGTTTTGGAAATTTTACGAGTTTTTTGAAATGTTGGAATTTTGAATTTTTTTAAAATGTTCAAAAACTTTGAAATTTTTCCGTTTCGGAAATATTAGGAGTCCTACAAATATTGGATTATAGAAGTTTTAGAATTTTCAAGATGGGAAATTATTGAGTTTTGAAATTTTTGAAGGTAAAAACTCAAGATTTGAAAATACGGTCTAGAAATTTTGCAATTTTTGAAGTTTGCACTCATTTTGAAGTTTTTAAGTCTAGAAATCTCGAAATTTTAGAAATTATAGAACTTCGAAATTTCGAAATAATGAAATTTTGGAACTTATAAAGCTTTGAAATTTCAAATTTTCAAAGAATTATGGAGTTCTGAAGTTTTGGAAATTTTACCCGTTTTTAAAATGTTGGAATTCCGAATTATTTAAGAAATTTCGAAAACTTCAAATTTTAGAATTTTTAAAATCAAAAATCAGCATGTCTTTATATTTGTATAGTTCTGGAAATTTCGCAAGTTTCAAGTACTCAAATATCTTGCAGAAGCAATGAAACCTAGAATTTTCGAAATTTAAGGAGTTTTTCAAATATCGGCATATTTGGGTTTTGAGAATTTTCAAGAACTTGGAAGTTTTCAAGAATTTTCGAGATGAAAAATTATCAAGTCTCGACAGTTTCGACTTTCTAGGAATTCCGCATACTTTCAAGTATTTTGAATTTTTTAAACAAAGAAATCCCAAAATTTTTCACATCTCAAGATTTTGAAGTTTCGAACTTGTAAACTTCCGAAATTTTTAAAATTTTGGAACTTTCGAAGCTTTGGAAACTTCGGAATTTTATGGAATTGTGAATGTTTGAGAAATTATGTAGTACTGAAGTTCTTAAAGTTGTCGAAATTTTACGAGCTTTAAAAATGTTGGGATTTCGAAGTTTTCGAAAATGTCCAAGAACTTTGCACTTTTTGAGAATTTTAAAGATGACAGATAATTGAGTTCTGACATGTTTAAAGTTCGACATCGCTGGGAATCATGACTCCCAACTTGGGAATCATGACTCCCAAGTTTTGGAGTCATGTGGGAGTCGACTCCCATGACTCCCATTTATCGGAGAGTGAATCGCCCCTCGGGTAAAACTTTTTCTGTTTTCTCATAATTTTCCTCATTTCTTCCTAAATTTCAAAGAAATTCATGAAAATAGTTCGTAATCCAGCAAAACTATCAAATTCCCCAATTTGTCGAAATTTTCGAAAGTTCATAAAAACTTTTCTTTCATAAATTTCACTGAAAACTGAAATTAACAAAACGAAAAACAATAATAAAACGTTCATGTCATCTGATAACTTGTGAAATTCCGTTATGAACGTCTCTGAAAAAATTCCTTTCAGATTCTGAATAATTCACGAGACTATTAACATTGTCATTTCCACAAGTGTATTCCCCCATTACTTTATCGCCCTGAAAACCCGTAATCGCGTATTTTCGCATTCTTGAAAGTGCATTTTTATTCTCGTATGTTTTACGGACATATAAAATATTCCCAACTGCAGTGCATGGAAAACGTGACTAGTGACATATTCGAGAAATCCGTCATCGAGTGCTCTTCCCTCCTTATCACAGGTAGCATCGCCCGTATAATTATCGGCCACCGCTAATGCGGCCACAGAGATTATTCCGAAATGGCAGCCTATCTGGAGGTTCAAATCTCCGGGGAAAAAACTGCCTCTTTGTCACTTTGATCTAATGGTCCCGGGGAGCTCAAGTGAATCATCGTTTCGAATGTTTGGTTCCTTTTTTTTCCACCTCGCATTCCATTCAACTTTTTTTCTCTCCGATACAACCATGATTACCTTCAGAAAAGTCATGAACTTTTTTACGTAGTCAAAGAATCATTTCGACGAATGAAAGTGTCATTTTTGGGGGTTGGTGAACTTCTAGTGTCATTGGTACTAACCAACAAATTCGTTCAAGTACACAATTCCTTAACAATTTGATTCGCTGTAACGAATTCTGTTACGCCGAACTCAACCACCAAAAGAATAAGAAACTACGGGGAGAAAAAGTGATCGGGGCGAGAAAGGCGCGTATTTATTTTCAGGGGGTTGAGGGTTGGCCGAGGGGGATGAAAGTGGCTGGGCGGAGCAGGGCGGTCCATCGCAAAACTAGCTCGTAAGAAAAGACAGGGTGTACGGGGAGAGAAAGAGAGCGGTCGACACCCTTCTTCTCCGCGGCAGCGCCAAGAGGGTAACAAGCCCCTGGGGGTGAAATCGAAAGTGAGGCAAAGACGACGACGACGACGACGGCTCGTCAGGGTCGGCCATGTTGATTTCTTTATTGTAACATGGCTGCTGGCGCTGGCAGCTTGATCGGGCCGCGTCAAACAGCCGATGCTTATCGCCTTGATAGGGCTTATGAATTATTCAGCCCGCCCGGGGATGCGCGAAACATTCAATTTGTTTTTCAATCTTCGCCGCGCGCGCGATTAGCCCTCGTTATGCACGCGGGAATTCCCAAGGAAACTCGGGAAATTTTCGGAATTGCAATTATGGAGATGAAGCTCCACGCGATTTGAGTTTCGCGAGGGTCGAAGGGGTGGTTTTTGAGTCGCTGGGGATTTTCGGAGTTTGAGTACGTGTTATATTTTTGGGATTTTCGGAAATCGGAGACTTTGGACATGGCGAAACTGGCGTTGAAAAATGAAAATTATGACTGAAAATCGAGGGATATCGGTACGAATGACATTGCCGGCTAATCACGGCGATATTCCGGTTACGACGAGAAGCAATTTTCTTTCGCGTCGGACGAGAAAAGCCCGCGGATGGGAAGATGGCACGGAGCGATGGGAAAATAAGCGAATTTCCCTTCTATCCTCTTATTTTCCAGCGACGCCAAAGTAGGATGGAGCGGGGTTGGGGGTGGTTCGAGAAGGAGACGCTCGCGGAAATATAAAGAACAGGGCTAACGCGGCTTAACCTTTTTACGGCGTAAATTTATTACAGGCAGGTACCTCCTTGGCCGTCGCTGGCGGATAATATCGCGGATAAGTTCGTTTCGCCGTTGGGAATGCTCGAGAGAATCGAGGCGAAATGTGGATGACGCGCTTTTGCAATCTGTCGCTGATTCTAGAGTGCGTTGTGATGAATTTTTAAATTTAAATCTAGTTCGGTGCTTTTGTGAGGAATGTCTGGATTGGAGCGAGTTCTTTGACGACTTTTTGGTGACTATGGATAATCTAGTGACTTTTTGGGTCTGATGGTGAATTTTGTGTAGTTTTGGGCATTTTTGGGTGGTTCGGGGATTTTTTGTAGCTTTTTGGTGACCTTGAAGAGGGTTTTTTGGTTTATTAAGTGGGGTGTCGCACTTTGAAATGGCGAATTCGTGGAGTTTTTTTGAGGTGTTGAGAATTTGTTTCCTCCGAATGTATGAAACTCATTTTTGGATTAAAGACTTGAATTCTGATGGACCAATACAATTTTTTGCTACATAAGTTTTTAGATCGTTAAATTTGGGCATTTTTGTGTTTGAATATTGTAATTTGAGAATTTTCAGAAGAAAATACGATGTATCAAGTTTGTTTCGCTTAATTTTGGAATTTTTATGACTTTGAGATGTACGGTTTTTTATTTGAGAGTATTTCTATACTTTCAATTTTGCAAAAAAATTTATTCTCGAATTGAAGACTTAAATTTTGATGTACCTACATAATTTTTAAATTTACAAGTGTTTTGATCTTTAAATTTGTGCATTTTTATGTTTGAATTGAGATTCAAGAATTTTTTTCAAGAAAATACGATAAAATAAGTATTGAAGAGAAAGAAAATAAGATGAATGAAGTTTATTTCCACTCAGTTTTGGATTTTTTGTGACTCTGAGATACACGGTTCTTTTATTCCAGAGCATTTCTGTACTTTCGATTTTCTGAATTATGAATCTTCGATTTTGCTGAAAAATTTATTTTGGAATTAAGGACTCAAATTCTAATGTACCCATACAATTTTTCGATTCATGAGTTTGTTGATTTTTAAATTTGAGCATTTGTATGTTTGAATTGAGATTCGAGAATTTTTTAAAAGAAAGTACGATAAAATAAGCATTTATAAGAAAGAAAATAAGATGAAATGAGTTTTTTTTTTCACTCAATTTTGGAATTTTTGTGACTTTGACATACACGGGTTTTTTTAAAGATTTTTTTTATATTTTGAAGAGTATTTCTATACTTTCGATTTTCTGAATTATAAATCTTCGATTGAAAAAAAATTTTATTCTTGAATTGAAGACACAAATTCTTATGTACCTATACAATTTTTTCATTCATAAGTTTTTTTATCGTTAAATTTGAGCTTTTGTATACGTTTAAATTGAGATTCGAGAATTTAAAAAAGAAAATACCATAAAATGAGTATTTAGAGGGAAAAAAATTAGATAAAATAAACTTTTTTTCACTCAATTTTGGAATTTTTATGACTTTGAGATACACAGATTTTTTATTCAAGAGAATATTATGTATACAATATTTTCGATTTCCTGAATTATGAATCTTCGGCTTGTAAAGTTAGGATTTTTGTGCTTAAAAATTTAATTTACATGATAATTCAAATGTTTGGATTTTTACATTGTTTGATTTCAAAATAATTTGTATTTTGAAATAAGATACACCTTAAAACTATCTTATTTTGAGACTTTCCAATTTCAAATTCAAAGTATGTCTCAAAATTTCAATATTTTTGGTATTTGACTCGGTATTCCTCAATTCTTCATGAGACTTGAGTTTTTTGTAAATAAATTTATTAAACACTGTTCAATATTTGTCAACATTTGACTGAAATCATTAGAAGTTTTCGAATTTCGTTAGTGAATCTTCAAACTTTTTTCAACTCCTCCAAAATCGTTAGAAAAGCAATTTGTGTTTTTAGTTAATGAATTATTGAACAATCTTAAGTATTTGGTAACATTTAGCTAAAATTTTTAGAAGTCCTCGAATTTCGTTGGTAAATTTCCGAACTTTTTTTCAACTCCTCCAAAATTGTAACGAATTCCCAAGCCTGTAATTCGTGAATTTTTTTAGAGTCAACAAAAAATTTTTGAAATCCTAAGTTAATAAACGATCGAAAAATGGTAAAATTTGATGTTAAAAAATAATAAGTTTTCTCATCACAAATCTCCGAAATATCCCACAATTTTTCAATCAATTTATCGAATTCTCTGCAGATTTTGGAAGTAGTTCAACATTCTACCTAAAAAAAAATACCCTAAATCTGGGTAATTTTTCAGGGCTTCCTAATATTCAAAAATATTTCCGGAAATTCTCAAAGTCGCTCCAAACAATATCAGAAATTTTCGAAAATCCACAAAAACTACGGACTTTCATAGTTTCACATCAACATAATCGATTAAATATTCCCATGCTCACAAAAACCTCCACCTTTCCAGAGTTTCCAAATTTTCCAAAGCCCCAAATCATCCCTCAAACGAAGATTCTACTCCCAGAATCCTCATCTCCTTAACAACCCCCGTTTCTGTTTCCCCTCCTGCGAAAGACTCCTCGAAAAATGGCCCATAGGAAAGAAACAACAAAGTAACGAGCTGCTCGCGCGACAGACGCACATATATAATACCTATAATAGATCTCTCTATCTTTCCAGTTCGACATACGGCGGCGATGGACACTCGAGGCAACAATGCGGGACAGAGATATCGCGAGAGAAATCAGTCCTTGTCTTCCCAATCATTACGCCGGGGCGCGCGCATTATGTAAGTTTTTGTCGAATTCGGATTAACGCCGGTAAAAAGGTATACCCTGCCCGTTTTTCACGCAGGAACGAGCACTTTGTCGCGGGAACCCCCGTTCGCATTAGCGGATTTCGCCATTGTTCCTAGGCGGTTCCTCAAAGTCGCGAGTGCACCCTGAGGGCGCGAGTGTCGCGCCGAATCTCACGCTTCGCGCGCCCTTACACCCCGTAATCCACTTGATCCCCGATCAACCCTTTTTTGCCCTTGGGCCACACGCGACGCGGCGCTTTTTTCTCCATTTGTTTCGGATTTGGGATTGGGTTTTAGGGAAAATTGGCATGTTAATTGGATGCCCGAGGGGCTATAGGGTGTCTCAAAATCATAGTAACATATAAATTATAGGACACTGTGCCACTAGGGCCAAAAGTGGCCGATTCGAGGCCGTATGAAGTTTTCGGCCCGAGCGGAGCGAGGGCGAAATTCACATTGGCCCGTGTTGCACCTGCTATTTTTTTCAACACGCGCACTTTGATAGGCTCGTTTCATATCTCAAAAAGGCCGATTAAAGACCGACTGACGAAACCGCGTCCATATATTGTGTGACGCGGTTTCGAAAATTGTCCACTTTGAAAAAAAAAACTCATACAAATCGAACTGAGAACGAAAAGATTCATACTCATTCATCACTTCCCGTAGTGATTCACATTGCGCATGAGTAATAACGATCTGGAAGTATGGAGTCATTTTTGCGTGAATTAGTTGTCAAGCTGACGGCGAGTTTAGTATATCTATACATATATATGACGCAGTTCCGAAAAAATTATCCATGCAGTGCTTGAAAAGTGTTCCCAAACATTCGCAGGGGCCAAAAATATTCATCCTCATTTGTTTGAAGTCGAAATCTGTGCGAAAAAACTGTGAGAAATTGTTGGTTTACGAGTATATTCACGGGAAACTTTTCAGTTGTCGAGTTCATTTTTGCCCGCCGGGCCAAAAGTTTTTAGAAGCCCTAGGGCAAAATCGAACTGCGCATGCGCACTCGCCATTTCGCGTCATCGGCCTCAAATCGGTCACTTTTGGCATACGTAAACGGGCCAAAAATCTTGCGTTTTGAGGGCGCGTGTTGAAAAAACATAGAAAACATATAGATTCGCCATTTTCCAAAGTTTCATAAATTGGAAAAGTTATTGCCAAGTTTGTTTGAAATTGAATGTTGTGGAATTTTCAACGATTTATATCAATTTTTTAGATGTTGTGAATTATTACGAATTTGACGAATAAAGTAGAACCCACCGGTAACGTTTTGTATTTTAGTTGTAAAATTTCACTTTGTTTGTCAACTTTTAGAGGTTTTAGATTTTTGCAAGTGATTCCGGAAAGTTTTTAGTTTTTTAAAGATATCTGAATTTCTGAGCTATTGCGAAAATTGGAAATTTTTTGAGTTTAAGGATAAACTATCGAATTATCTAAACATGTTTAAAATTAAAAATATTGCAATTTTTTTCATATTCGGAATTTTAAAAAACCGAAAATTCCGAGAAACTTTTTGGATGTCCGCTAAGATTCGAGAATCTTGATATTCTACAGACATCGCGAATTTATTGTCTATTGTTTTATACTTGTCAAAAAAGTTCTACAGCTTTGAAGTCCTATTCAAACAAAAAAAATATGGACAAACTTCCAATAACATTCAAAATTTTTATTCAAAATCGAAATTGGACGGAAAATTCTCCTACAATATCGAAAAAAAAAAAAAAAATGTTAATTCAATAATTAGAATCAAATTCCCAATGAAGGTAGAACTTCAAATTTGAAATTCATAATTCAAGTGAAATTCCTAATGAAATAAAATATCATTATGTACAGCATTCTGATATTTCAAATCCTCTCCGAATTTATTAAAAAATCCAGATGAACTTCTAATAAAATTCAAAATTCACTATAAAAATTGGACGAAAAATTTTCGTAAGATCTCGAATAAAATCCGAAATTCGAATTCAATTGCAATTCCGATTGAATTTCTAAACAAATCGAAGATAGAAATTTTCAATTTGAAAGTTGAAAAAAATTAAAAATCCAGACAAATTTCTAATGAAATAAAATTTCATGACGAACATTCAAAATTTCAAATCCTATTCGAATTAAAAAAATATGGACAAACTTCCTATAATATTCAAAATTTTAATTCAAAATTCAAATTGAACGGGAAATTGTACAATTTCGAAATAAATGAAAAATGCCAATTTAACCATTATAGTCAAATTTCCAATAAAGTTAGAAATCCAAATTTTGAATTTGAGTGAAATTTCTAGTATTAAAATAAAATATTACGTAAAAAATTTTTGATTATTTTAAATCCTCTTCGAATTTTTTAAAAAATTCAGTGAAACTTCGAATAAAATTGATAATCAAAATTGAAGGAAAAATTCTCGTAAAATCTCGGATTAATTCCAATTCCAGTCGAATTTCTAAACAAATCGGAAATAACAATTTTCAATCCAAAAGTTGAAAAAAAAAAAATTCGATATCCCAGACAATTTTCTGATAAAAGTAATTTTATAACAAACATTTCAAATTTCAAATCCTATATTCGAATTAAAAAAATATGGACCAACTTTCGTTAACATTCAAAATTTCGATTTAAAATTCAAATTGGACGAACAATTCTCGTGAAAAATTCTAATTCAATTCTAATTCTCGTCAGCCTTCTATCTTGACTAAGCCACATAAGGTCTTTAACAGACTTCATTAGCCCAGCGAATCCCGCATACTTGGACGTCGATTCGGAGCGTTCTGCGGGGGGACTCATAGTTCGGTATGCAGGGGTAGATTCGTGTTTGGAGAGTAGCAGAGTCTATTATTCGCCACGCTTTTTGTACCCCATCAAACTGTCGACTGAACTCGATCGCCCAGTCGTTCTCACTCCAACTTTTTTTCCAGAACCTTTCATGTCATTTCATTTATGAATCCACGGGATCAAGCTATGTCTACAGGAGAGGTTAGATTCGCTGTTGAAGATTTTGTGATTTGAGTTTTTTTGGGAGAGACGTACTTTTGGGGATGATATTTGGGAAAGGGTTCGAGGGTGGAAGTTGGGCGGAGAACCCCTGGCGCGCGACTTCAATAAAGCCACCCTTGTCGCTGCGTGTAATCACCCTTAAACACTCCAACGCCCTGATCTGACCCCGACGTACTGGCAACACAATACTAATGTGCTACAAATAACATCCCAAACACGAAGCGATTTCACTTTTACAATGCGAGAAGCGAGCGGAAAACATTTTGCTCTCTTGAACGCGTTGCGACGTTGCCGGGCGAATGTCGCTTTTCACTTGACTCCCGGTCGATGTTTTTCGGGGTGGATTGGAGGTTGTGATCGGGGGTGAGAGTTATAGGGGGGGTTGAATTTTGGGAGGTTGATTTTTTGGGATATAATTATTTTGTTCTATTTAATTTAAATTTTATATTTGAGTAAGATTTTCAAGATTATAAAAAGCGAATAAAAAATGTAATTTCCAAAATCGGAATGAAGAATTAGAAATATACGAATTTTTGAAATAAGATACAGAAATTCAATTGCCGAAGGAAAATTTAGAAATTTTATGAGTACATGTTTGAATTTAAATTCCAAGTTTGAAAAATTTTTTGTACATTTTAAAATTGTAAACGCAACTGTTGAGAATAAAAGAATTTGTTTCCTCGAAATATTAATTATTAAATGATTTACGAAATATCCGAATT
>JAPYZK010002905.1:0-14310 GCA_030522785.1 Platygaster equestris | reverse complement strand
ACTGTCGAACGATTTCCATAAGTCTCTTAGTTCGGAGAGAATGACTAATGCACTTTTTGCGATCGACGTCGCTTTCACGATAAGCTATATTGACAAAATTGACCTATCAGTTCCGTGATTATTTCTTACGCTGACGTCATATTGACTCAAGCTAATTAATTTCGCAAAAAACCTATTAAACGAGGAAGTTTGATAAACGATCTTTCCTCTGGAAAATTTTTATTTTGCAGCGCTTGGAAGTCACTTTTAATTGTTCCGGAAAATAGATGAATTTATTGAGAATTATAATAACATTCCAATTGAATTCGATCGGATTTCAATTAAATTCGAATTGATATTTCGATTTAGAATTTAAAGAACATTTCAATTTGATTTAATTTCATTGGAATTGAGCTCTAATTAGTTTCCGATTCAATTCCAATGGAATTCCAACTGAATTCCAATTCAATCCCAATTGATTTCCAACTGAATTCCAATTCAATTTCAATTGGTTTCCGATAGAATTCCAATTCAATTCCAATTAATTTCCCATTCAATTCCAATTCGACTCCAATTCCAATTGATTTCCAATTGAATTCCAATTGATTTCCGAATGAATTCCAATTCAATTTCAATTGGTTTCCGATAGAATTCCAATTCAATTCCAATCGATTTCCAATTCAATTCGAATTCGACTCCAATGTATCTCAAATAAAATTTGACTAAATTCCAATTTAATTCCAATAAAATTAAATTGCATTCCAATTGAATTTTCCAGCTGTATAGAATTTCAAAATTCTCGAAGCCATAAAATTTAAATTTACAAAATCATTCGAAATTGAAACACTAGCTAAACACCAGCCTAAGTTTTCTCTAAAAATTGAAGTTGAAATCCGGAAAAACCCGAAAAATTCAGGAAATTTCACAACCAAAAAACTCATCAATCCTAATCTACTGTTTTTTGTCCTTATTCTATCTCACACTCTAAGAGAAATTTTGAAATTTGTTTATTTAAAACATATTGAGGGAACTTTCTGTACTTCCCGATCGACGTTTCATTTGCATTTCTGCAGCGAGTGAGCACGCGCTTAGGGAAAGTGACCAATTGCTAGTTTACGCGGGGGAAACGAAGCGTGGATCATCGTGCAGCACCGACCACGCCTGTCTTTCACGATAAATCTCAATTGTCTGTGGAAAATGAAAATCGCTGCCCACGTTTATCTCGTTAGCGAAGGAATCTACTCGAACTGAGTAGTTCATTGTTTTACACGATTTCGAAGATTTTTTATAATTTTTAATTCTGTCCAAATCATAGGAAACAGTGGAATATAACTGATCTATAGATTTGATTTATTGAAAATTTTACGAAATTCGCACAAAAATTACTGAAATTCCGATAAAAAGTTGAAATTACGTATCAAATTTGGATTCTTTACGAGGTGACCTGCAATTTTTTTTAATGAGGTGAGATCATGAAATCTTTATAAGGTTTCTTAAAATTGTCTTAAAGAACCTACTGAGAATTCAGGAATTATTTTTATAAGGAGTAATGCAGTTTAGTGAATTTTTTCCAAGTTCAAGAAACTTTTAAAATTGAAACCTCATAAAAGTTTTGTGAAGATCAACCTGTCATGGGGAAAAAATTAACTCATTTGAAATCAGCAAAGTTTCGCTGAGAAGACCAGTAAATTATGTACAATTAATAATAACAGTAAAATTCATGAGAACACTTGAAAATTCGTAAATGCGGTTTGCGAAAATTCAAAATTTTCGCAATATCCTAAATTGAAAACTAACGGTTTCATTTTGAGATCAAGAACCGCAAATTTCGATATCTTTGGATTTCGAATTCATAAATTCAAAAAATTTCGAATTCCAATTTAAAAACTAGAAAAATAACACTTAACAGTACCAGAAATCAATTAAGAAAATGCAAACTTTGATAACTGACGAATGTGCATTCAAAAATTTCGAAATTAGGGTATATTTTTCGAAAGAAAAAATTGACAGAAATATTTCTGGATCATTTTGACATGAATGGAATCGGTTCACGAAACCTGGCGAATGGAGAGCGTTTGTGCAGGAACGTGTTTTCGTAAAAAAAATCCACGACACGTTTTTGCAACGGTCGTTACTCTCGCATTGGGCCAGTGCGAAAATTTCTCAAGCACGTATTACACGTAATCGAATCACAATCATTTATCGTAACACCGGTAACTTCGCATTTTCTATTTTCTTCATGATTCAGGGGAGTTCGAAATTCTTCATAAGGATTTCATAAAGCTATGTATATTTCAGATAACTTTTGACACTTTTTTCAATTTCTTTAATCATGCTTACCAATTTTTTTTATAGTATTAAGATTTTCTGTTATCAATTTTGATAATATTTATGATCTATTTTCTTATTCATTTTAATGTCATCCGATTATTTAATTTTCTTTTGACGAGTGGAAATCGGAAAATTTTAGAGTGCGAACTTCAATATACGAGAAATTTAAAAATTTCGCAAAGTAATTTTTCGTAACTGATTTTATGAGCTTTTGAGTGTTCACAAATTTTGAAAATTCCTAAAAATTATGAGTATTTTTCGCGATTGGCATTCCAAATTTTAAGAAATGCTGCAACGTACGAAAAATTCGAATATTAATAAAAAATTTTTATTCTCAAGAAGTATTTATAATTTATAATTGATGATTATTTTCCAAGATTTATAAAATGTTTTCCAAAATTTCCCGAATTTCCGGAAACAATAAAACATTTCCCAAAAATCACGAAAATTGAACCAGTTTTCTCAAAACTTACAATGGTTCAGTAGTTTCCGAAATTTAATTGTCATTATAATTAGTATTTCAGAAATCACTCAAAAAAACACTGAAATTACTACAAATTCACGTAAAGTACTGAAATTACCTCGGAAACGCGTTTTGAATTAAAAATGTTACCAAATTTGGCCTTATCTACCATAAATTTCACATGGATCTTAATTTGCATCGATGTTGACAGCGTTTTATCTAGCAAAAGATCAACTAATGGAGTAGATAATATTACATCAGCCGCCACATTATCGTTCACGTAACTACAATTTTTATTCCTGCCTTTTCTTGATGCCGGATGTTATTTGAATCAACCGCGACTTTTATAGTACCGAAGAAAATGAATTATGAAAGTGAAATTTGAAACTTTAACAAATTCCGACAAATTAAGTAATTTTTGGGAAGAAAGGAAATGTAATCACTTTTGTAATTTATGATAATTTTCTATTATTTCTGGCATTTCAGATAATTTTGATGCATCAATGATTTCCATTTTCTGTGGATTTATATGGCTTTTTGAACAATGTTTGTAAATTTGACATGATTGTTTCAAAATTCGAGGAATTTGATACTTAAGAGAATGTTTCGAAAACCTTGGGAAAAAACTGAAGATTTGAGAAAACCTCGAATCCACGTGTGTTTATATGCCCAAAAACAGTTAGTAACTTGTGAACAAATTGTTAAACATTTTCGAAAATTACTGGAACATCGAATGAAATGTACAACCACCTATTAATCATGAAATCCCTTAAATTCCGTAATTGACGCAAAGAGAAAAACCCATTTCACAATTCCAGTTTCTCGAATACATCAAGTAAAGTAAATCACTTTTTAGCTTCTAAACTCATACGAATACGTGACGCAAATCGCTCGGCACAAACAAGAATCTTCGAAAGAGACAAGCAAATTTAAGATGCAAATTTCAAAAATGACAAAAGCTGTGTTTTGCAACTTCGGTCACTTCGAAAAAAGGTAAAAGTTTTTCTTGGTCACTCGAGCCGGAAATTACGTCAACGATGAAAGTACAACGCACGAATAATGCGTAATTACCAAGTACAAGTGGGACGTCCTTGAAAAATCGTGAATTCTGGAATGTTTCACCAAATGGAAAATCATCGCAGCTTTTGGAAAATTTTTGATATCATTTACGAATTCGAAATTTCGCAAGATTTTAGGTAGCTTATTTTGAGGAATTTCCGCAAAAACTTTTTCTTAGGGATTTTCGGAATGCACAAAAATGAGATTTTCTAGTAATTCTTGACACTTCAAATCTTAGAATTTTTAAAATTTTCCCTGTTTGATAAGAAGAGCAAAAAAACTGCATGGAAAATTTGCAAAACCAATTTCGATCTAATTTGTTCTAAAGTACGATATGCTCATGGATCAACAATGCTAATTTGCTGATCGAAGTTCAGTGCCCAAAACGAAAAAATCGCCTGCAATTTCGCATTGATTGATAGGGAGTACGAAAAATGCGCAAAAAGTGTCATTGAAATTATAGCACGTTCCTTTTTTCCAACACCAGGAAAAAGTGAAGTTCGCTAATAATTAATCCAATTAATCCCGATTATATAATCAGTTATCGTTTTGTGTGCACAGTGATTTCGAATAGATAATTGATCGGTAATTATGGTGAATCATTTGCATCGTCAAAACTATAATTCCAGGTTTCGGAAAAACATGCATCATTTTCTAAAAAGGCGTAATTACTCTATCTCACCTGCCCTTTTGAACTATTGACGTTAATTGATTCGCCAAGACAATATTCAAAAAATGTTTTTCTCTCGTCGCATGCAAAATATGATGCAAATTATTCTCAAGAATGTACGAGCGTCTTCGAGTGATTTATGTTCCATAAATTTCGAAGCTGCAACAAATAGAAAGTAGAAAGAAATACGGATTTCTGAACAATTTTTCCATGTGTGGTTATGTATTTACTTGATAAAAATAATTTAATTTCGGGTTTTAGAAATATTTTTTCATTAATTTTATTTCAAAATTAATTCAATTCATTTTTGCAAAATTTTTTAATTTTTAAAATTTAATTTATTTTTAATATTTATTTTTCTATCTGATTGTATGATAAAGTGACTCTAACCGCGAATTTAATTATATTTGACTTTCAATTAGTACAGTATTTGATGATTATTACTATTATTACTATTATTATTACTATAATTATTACTATTACTACTTAATATTACTTCGATGATTACTCGAATATCATGTGTCCTTTCATGAAACACGAGCGGAGGATTTCATTAAGAATGCAAGAGGAACGAAACGAATGTAAGGTAACCAAAACGAAAAAAATCGAAGGAACGAAATAAAAAAAGGAAAAAATGCTGTGTAACGGTTTGGGACGAGGAACACAGAAGATGATAAGAACGAAAAATCAGGAACAGGTTGAAAAACGTTAACTGTGAAAAAAGGACACGTTTTCGGATCTTCGATGTGATTACACAGGAGGTGGAGAAAAAAACGTGCGTATATTTTAGTCGCGTTTAGGAGTACAGGTTCGAGTTTTTGATATTTTCGGATTATGATAATTATTGCTCGAATGTTTTAAGAGTGAATGGAAAAAGTGTAACCAAAAAGTAAAAATTGTAGAAACCAAAAAATGGCCGAAAATTTCAACATACTACATTTTTAATGCAGTGCTCTCGAAAGAAAGACCGATTATTATGGGACATTTTTGATACTTTCGAAAAATTTTCTGATATTTAAATATTAGAGGATATTTTTAATATTATAGTAAAATTTGAATGGTTCAGGAAATTTTGCGAAAATTGAGACATTTTCATTTTTTCGAACTTTCTTCGTGTTTGTTGAATTCAAAAATAATGTATATGACGATAAATTCAAATTCAAATGCATTATAAATTTTAACATTATCAAATTTCAAACAATTTTCTGATTCTTTCGAAAAAATTGTGTAGTTTCAAGTATTCCAAAAATCCGAAAAATTCAAAAATATTATATAATGTAATTATAAATTTTAAATTCAAATAAAATATTCTGACATTGTCAAATTTGAAAGAAATTTTTCTATTCTTCCGAGAAAATATTGTAAATAGTTCAGTATTTTCAAAATCCAACGAATTAAAAAATAATATCTATAATAATAAAGATTTTTAAATTCAAATAAAATATTTTTACACTATCGATTTTTAAACAATTTATTGATTTTTCCGAAAAAAATTGTGAATTGTTCAGTGTTTAAAAAATCCAACAAATGAAACAAAAATGTCTGCAATACAGTTTAATTCAAATAACATATTTTTACAGTATTTAATTAAAAAAATCTATCGATTTTTTCGGAAAAATTGTGAATTTTTCAGTGTTTCAAAGATTCAAAAAATTCAAAAATAATACATATAATAATAAATGTTGAATTTGAATGCATAAAACATTTTTACATCATTAAATTAATTTTAAACAACTTTTTGATTCTTTCGAAAAAAGTGTGAATTTCTGAGAGTTTTAAAAATCCATAAAATTCAAAAATGATATCGGTGCATGCTAATAAACTGTAAATTCAAATGCATAAAATATTTATACATTATCAGATTTCGAACAATTTTTCGATTCTTTCGAAAAAATTCAATATTTTCATATGTTTAAAAAATCTCAAATATAGAAAAATGATATATATAATAATACAATTTACGTTCGTATACAATATTTTTACATTATCAAATTTCAGACAATTTTTTTGTTCTTTCGAGAAAATTATGAATTTTTCAGTGTTTTCAAGATCCAAAAAGTTCAAAAATAGTACGTATAATAATAAATGTTGAATTTGAATGCCTACAACAAATTTACATCATTAAATTAATTTCAAACAACTTTCTGATTCTTTCTAAAAAAAGTGTAAATTTCTAAGTGTTTTAAAAATCCAAAAAATTCAAATGGACAAAATATTTGTACATGATCAGATTTTAAACAATTTTTCGATTCCTTAGAAAAAATTCAATATTTTTATGTTTAAAAAAATTCCAAGTATTCAAAAGTGGTATATATAGTAATACAATTTACGTTTGCATACAATATTTTTACATTATCAAATTTCAAACAATTTTTTGGTTCTTTAGAAGAAATTATGAATTTTTCAGTGTTTTCAAGATCCAAAAAATTCAAAAATAATACATGTAATAATAAATGTTGCATTTGAATGCATAATACAATATTTTTACATCATTACACTAATTTCGAACAACTTTTTGATTCTTTCGAAAAAAAGTTTAAATTTCTAAGTGTTTTAAAAATCCAAAAAATTCAAAAATAATATAGATACATGATAATTAAGTGTAAATTCAAATGCATTAAATATTTGTACATGATCAGATTTCGAACAATTTCTCGATTCTTTCGAAAAAATCCAATATCTGTATATGTTTCAAAAAATCCCAAATATTCAGAAATAATATATATAATAATACAATGTACGTTCGTATGCAATATTTTTACATTATCAAATTTCAAACAATTTTTTGGTCCTTTCGGAAAAATTGTAAATTTTCAAGTGTTTCAAAAATCCAAAAGATTATTCTCTAAACTTTTCACATCTTTGTAAATGTTGTGTATATATTTTGCATTATTAATTATCATCTAAAATAAACAAAATTTTCAAATTATTAAGAGTTCCATTACACCTTGGAGGGGGGGGAGGGGGTAGAAAAAAATCCAAAAGTTGCATCACATAATATTTTATAGAAGACCCCCTCCGCCAAAGCTGGGGCGCTGAAGACGACCCATCAGCAAAGGGCAAAGACCCGGAAAAAAGCGTGAAATTCCTCGCGCGAAAAACGCGAACTCGGATGAAAAAGGTAAAAGGGTCCCGGGGGTACGTCGCGCGTCATTAAGAGGAGGAGGCAAGACGCCCGGGCAGTGGGGACCACGATAAATCGTTCACCTGGTGCTCCCCGACTCGTAACAGTGCCCAACAGTGCCTCGACCGCGCGCGCTCAAATCGCTTCTCGCACCCGTTTTCCTTATGAAACCGCGAGTTTTTAAACTCCAAGTTCGCGGCTCGGATCCTCCCGCGACTTCCAAGTGAGAAAAACGATTTTCCGCCGCCTCAAACTCCCCCCAGAATCATTTAACCTCCGAAAAACGAAAAAATTAGTGATTTTCGTGAAAGGAAAAAGGAACCTTATTGGTCGAGGCTGGCACACTTGCCGGGATCGACTTTCTCTTCGCCGCGACCGACGCCTCGGATCGCGGAAAAATCCGGAAAATCCGGGGATTTTAGTGTTTGGGAAATTCGAGAAAAATGAGGGTCCAAAGAGGGATTTGCGCGAAACTCCAGGGAGGATTTCTCAAACGATGGTGTAAGTTTTTTTTTTTTGAGTTAACACGTGGTTTCGGGTGGAGGTAGTATTTTTGGGAAGGGTGGAATTTGGGGGAGAGTTTTTTGGGGTTCACTTTTGCGGAAATTTTGGGCGAATTGAATAAGGCGCGTAACTGTAAAACGACCGGGGACTTGAGTTGGGCAACATTTCTCCTTTCGAATCGATCCATCGAGCGAGGCGAAATGTGTCCGAAAATTTTTGGTTTCGGCGGTTTGCGTATTCGAATATGACGAATGTGTGATCAAAATTGGTTTTGGAAATTTAAGAACCTCATGAAGTAATAATGGAGAAAGTCAGTGAATTTTTGAATACTGAAATAATCGAATTTCTTGACATTTTATTACTCATTTTTACGAATTCGAGAAATTTTTATTTTGAACCTTTCACGTTTGATTGTACTTCATAATTTATTTAATCATAAAATTTATATGTTTCGATATTTATATGTTTGGAAATTTGACTTACCGTATTTTAGAATCTCACATTTTTAAATTCTGATTTTGTGTAGTGTAAGCCTGGAATATTCTGATTACGAAAATTTGAAGGTTTTAAATTCGAATTTAAAGCCAAAACACAACTTCCCTGTCTTAGAATCTTTTTCAGAAAGTTTTTTTTTTTAAATTTGGAATTGAAATTTTGACGTATTTATTGTTCTAAGATTACTTATTCCGCAACGCTGAAATTCAATTCACGAACTTATATTTCAGAAAAAATCTTTAAAAATGTTGAGTGTGAATGTTTACATATTTGCAAATAGTAGAATTTTGGAATTATGTTTCAAGTTCACAAATTCTAGAATAATTCTGTAATATTCGGATGTCTTACATTTCAATTTCGTTAATTTCTACTTTTCATTCATTTTTTGAAATTGTCATATTTACTTTAGAAATTTTGAAAATTTCATTGTTTCATCTCTAAACTGTTCAAATATTCAATTTTCTTCAGGATTTTGTGAATTCCATAATTAATATTAGAATATCATTATCTCTTTTTCTAGCTCAAATTGAATAAGAATACACAATATTCTGAAATAAACTTCAAAATAAAAAAATTCTATAGCGAATGTTGGGATATTGATACCAAGATTAAAAAGTTGGAACATTGGAAGATAACATCCATATTCTGCGATAAATTTTAAAATCCAAAAAATTGGGAACATAAGTTTCGAATTCATAAATTAAATAAGTCGAAATTTCAATTCAAGAATAAAAAAGTTCGAGAATTCGAAAATAAAATCGATATCATAAGATAAATTTTGAAACAAAAAAAAATTCGAAAGTAAATGTTGAAATTCATAACTTGAGTAAATCGAAATTGTGATTCTAAAATTGAAAAGTTGGAAAGTTAGAAGATAAAATCCACATTATGAACTACATTTTGAAATCCAAAAAATTCGAAAGTAAGTTTTGGAATACATAAATTGAGTAAGTCGAAATTCCAATTCGGAGATGAAAAAGTTGAAAAATTCGAAAATAACATCCATATTATGAACTAAATTTTTAAATAAAAAAAATCCGAATTTTTCATTTCATAAATTGAGTCGGTCGAAATTTTGATTCTAATTCTAAAACGAAAAAAATCGAAAATTCGAACATAACATTCATGTTTCACGCTAAATTTTCTAATCCAAAAAATTCGAAATTAAATTTTCGAAATCATAAATTAAATACATAAGTCAAAATTTCAATTCAAAAATGAAAAAGTTGTGAATTTAGAGAATAACACATCCACAACAACGGAATATCGCCGCAAAAATCCTGATTTAATCAAAAATACCCATTCCAAACTTTTATCGATTTCTAATCGCGATCTGGAAAAAATTACCGCATTCTCAATCATCTAGAATACACAATACGTTACTTATTCGATCACCTATGAAAGAACCGAGGGCACTTTTTACTGCACGATTAAATTGGAAATAAAAAGGACTTCCATTAGCTGATGAAAATAAGCCTCGCAAAATGTCCACACGAAAGCATAAAACAAACGGAAGCGACGAAGAAATGACCCGAGAGATAATAAAATCGTTCGATGCCCGGAAAAGTTGTTGTTAACGCGGCAAAAATCGATCGTTTCTGGAGACAATAAATTTCATCGCTTCCTGGTTTTTCGTTTGAAGTTTTCATGATCGCAAAAAGCGCAAAAGCGAATGAGGTCTCGAAATGTCGCAACGTTTTGTTAATGAATGCGGTGTTTTTGAATGAAAAAAGTGTTTCGCAAGAAAACGACTTTTTTTCGTCGCAGAAAAACAAATATGCCGCATATTTACGCTACGATTAGTTTTTGCAAAAAATGCGGGAGGCGACACGTGACTTTATATCACTTTTTGATTTGGCGGATTATTAGCTGAGATTATACTATTTATGCATAAGATGTTATCAAGTTTTTTTTTGGATTTGTTATTCTGTTCTCTGGACATTAAAAATTGGATAAAAAATCAGAAAAAAATACGTAATTTGTTATTATCAATATGTATTTTGAATTTTTTCGAAGATTTTATTTATTGTTGATGTCCTGCAATTTTTAAAATAAGTAAGTTTTGTATTGTGAGAGCTTGATTTGAGAATTTAATTTTTTCTTATAATATAGGGGGGAGGGGGAGGTTTTTCAATATTCGCGTATTTTTAATATTCATTATGATTTTTAATATTAAGACAAATTAGAACGTTTTCGGAAAATTTACGTAAAATCTCAGAAATTTTTCGTCCTGAAAATTTTTCTCTCAAAAATTTCCTTAGAAGATCCTTATAAGAATCGTAATTATTGTAAATAATTAATCAAGTCGATGTAATTAAAAAACAATGACATGAGAAATTTGAGAATCCTACAATATTTCGGAAATTCTTATAAGAATCCAAGTTATCAGTTTTATTTCTTGACATTTATTGAAACAACAGATATTTTACGTCTGAAACGTTCACGTATTTTGCATCAAACTAAACTACTTTTACGGAACTATTCATATGCGAAGGTCGTTTTTCCCGCCGTGCACAGAATTTCGATATCGAACAAACCGTCAATTCTGCCAAGAATGCAGTTCAAAAGAACGATCCTAGAAAAAACCGGCGTTCAATATGCGCGCGACGTTTGCAAAAGTCTCCTTTGTTCAACTGACAATAATTTCTCATCCGGCTTACTTTCAACGAGTTTTTCAAGTAAAAAAATGCTCACTCACCAAATATTCAGCATTAACTCTTAAACGCAGAGAAACGAGAAAAGCATCGATATACATCGACGAAATCGATTGATTTATATTCAAAAATATCGATTATTTCCATATCGATACCCAAAATTTCCCAATTGTTCCCAATCCCCTCAAGTGAAATCAAATTTCGCATAAGAAAATTACTCACATTTCTCCATTGCCGAAAAGACGATCACCCGCGCGGAAAATCCATTTTCTACAATCAAACATCCAGGAATTGAAAACCCATTCTATATCCCGCGAAAACAACACCAGTGTAACGAAAAGGCGCGCAAGAATATTTGCAATCATGAACGAAGCTTCGAGAAAAAACCGTTACGGCGCTGCAGTCGAATTGCCGCCGAAAATGTAAGCACGAAATTGTTTCGGTGCCGAGTTTATAAAAATGGCGTGCTTACCTTCATTTGGCTTGTTGTCGTGTTTTGTATTTGTCCATACACCAGGAACAGCACAAAAAACACTACTTTTACATGTAGCAACAATAAAGCTTCTTCGAAAACGCCAGGAGTAACGGTCGCAACGGACGCTTTTCGTGAACTGAATTTCGGACGATCTCGGGTGACTTCGTGGGCGATCGGGACCATACGTTTCCGCATAAATCGAGTGTTTTCGCGCGTTTTCAGTGATGTTTTGTTTCGTATAAAAGAAAATCTGGTTTGGATTTGTGAATTAATTCTTCGGTGTACTTTGAATTGATAACTTCCACGTATAAAACTTTGAGAAACTGCAATCGTCAGCTTTAAAAACTTGGCATTATTAATCAAACTTCGAATTCAATCGATTGCACATCGATAAATATCGAATGTCTTCACACTCATACTCTCGGATGCATCGATTCTTTCCTCAATTTGGGATCCTAAATTTAATTTATGTTGGCACTGCAGCCGCGTGATGGCTACGGTGTGTGAGTACCAGTGATTTAGCAAGTTCATTCGGGGTAGCGGATACCTATCTGGTAGGTATCCGATACTGGGGACCCTAAAATTCCCTAGGATGGGAAATTCAAAATCGCATTTGTATAGATATACTGCATTTATAATTTCAAATTTCCCGCCCTAGGGAATTTCAGGGTCTCCAGTATCGGATACCTACCGGATAGGTATTCGCTACCCAAATGAACTTGCTAATTGTCAACCATTGCCGATTAATGGTGAATTGTAAAAATTGTAAATGATTGTAAACACCAATAAATTATTCACGAGTAACGAATAAATTTCAATAATTACATTGTCAAATTATTTTACTCTAACAATTTTGTGATTTAAATTCCAGAATTTTGAAATTCTCAAGTTTATTGTGGATTTCGAAATTTTTCGATTAAGAAATTCTAATATTCCGAGACTTTAAAATTTGACGGTTTGAGAATTTCCGATTAGTTAAACATATATAATTCATTATTTAAAAATGGACAAATTTCTGTGATGTCGAAAAACTTATGGAATTCGAAAATCCATGAACTTCAATTGCCAACTCGTGATTCTAAGGTCATGAATTACGAAATTCACAATTTTCGTATTTTAAATGTGAAAACTGCAAATGTTATAATAATTTTATATTTCATTTTTAATAAATTATTAATAAAATTTGCAAATTTGCATTTTTTCATCAAAAATATCGGAAATCCACAGAAATCTAAAAAAGAAAATTTTTTTTTGGACGTCGTCTTGAAATCGCCCGATTGGCTACTTGTCGCCTTGGGTCAAAATCAGTAGCCGGAGCTTCACCAAAAATCGCCCAATTTGCGATAAGTAGCCGCATCTGGCAACACTGTTATGTTGTTTTTTTGTGCGCTTTAAAAAGTTTTGCGAAGTATTGAAAAATCCTTTTGTACGAAAATTAGGTGATAATATGGCAATTGCCAATTTGTAAAAGATGGAAAATGGAAAGATTTAAAAGTGGAAAGGATGTATTAAGTGCTTTCCAAAGTGAAATCTTGTGTCAATTTGTTTTTTTTCGAAAAGTGCGGATTTTTCGAGCGATATATATAGGGCGCCTCAGGAAACGCTTATTTTTTCGTAAAATAACTTAACTTTACCTGTCACCTGCGTGAGTGGGTGGAAACACGAAAAAATGCTTGTTTTTTGTTGTTTATTGTTAGATAATTCGATTTTACTTTTGACAGTTTCAAAGAATTTGAGTTTCATTTCTTCTGATGTTTCGGAAATTGTTACGAAAATCGAAGTTAGTAGAGAAGGTGAAAATTGCTAGGGTATGAGGGACTCATCCGAATCTTCCGACTGTTGGACGATCATTGAGATCTCCGTTTCTTGGAGTTGATGACGGTTGCGTATATACGCACGCACGCGGCGTGTATGGTATAATATGAGTCGCGCTAACGATTGCTGCATTCCATCGGGCCTGACCCCGTCGTCGCGACTCGTACTCGCTGGATTGGCGCAACTTTTCACTCGCCAATGCGATCTTATCTAACAACTACCGACTGCGTGCACCTCGATTTCCGACGCGATCTTTCCTTTTCCCCGACAATTCTAGATCACGAGATCATCGATCTCTGACGATCCATCGATTTCTGGATCTTCGAATCGTAATATTTCAAACCTGGCGAAATTTTTGGTGATTTTAAAGCGAATGATGCGAGAAAACAGATATATCATGTGATTACAGTATGTTCCATTAATGCTTTCACCTATCGATATATCGATATTGTATCTTGGGTACATCTATATATATCAGATTTTACATTGTCGCTGATTGTCGCTTATGGGTGATCGATATATTTCGATATATCGTTATTGTATCTTGGGTATATATTATATATATATATATATCAGATTTTACATTGTCGTTAATAGGTGATCGATATATTTCGATATATCGATAGGTGAAGGCATTAATGGAACATACTGTACATGTACCATGTACCAAGCTGATTAGGGAATTTCGAGAATTTTCCAATTTTATGAAAATTTCATAAATCTTTGGAATGTTACGAAATT
>JAPYZK010002904.1:547-39037 GCA_030522785.1 Platygaster equestris | reverse complement strand
GAGTGATGGGCTATTAAGAACAAATTCTTGTGTCGAAGGATCATAAGTAGCCGTCGTTTCCAATCCTCGAATAAAAGTTCCATGACCAAGTTCTGTCTAAAAAAATTAAAACTCATGTTTTTCTCAATTTTTCAATGTTTTTATTACTTTTTGATTACTTTTTAAAGAATGCTTATACTAGTGACAAATATAAATTAAGAAATTGCTTATCAGTTACTCCTGTATAAAATTGAAAGTCGTAATTCGAAAAACTTTTTCGAAAATAGTGAGCAATTGTTATAAAGCCAAAATTCTCATAAAATAGTGTCTACGTAAATACTTTTTAGATTCTATAATTTATATTCATAGTAATTATTTAAATTAAATCATTTTGTATTCAAAAATTACCTGAGCATAAGTGCCCACTATACTACAAGACCAAGCTCTGGATATCCAATATCCTTGTTGTTCGGAGGTTCCCTGGCCCATGATTGTTGGAATAAACATGACATAATGCAACGTCAAAGGGTTTCCATCTTTCAGAATTGCAGATCCCAAAGTTCCACCCAAAAGTTCCCTATAAATAATCAACAATTTTACAGAAAAACTCACCGCAATCGCAATTATTAATAAAATTCTCTGAATTGTTCAAAGAAAGCTCGCAATTGAAGGAAATTTGTGAAAAAATGCAATTTTTCTGAAATTTGCTGAGAAGTAGCGCTTTCCGCGCTTTAAAAGAGGAGCGGAAATAGCTCTTTTTCGAACGGTGAATGGTGGGCGGCGGTGAAACTTTCTGAGCGGCAGTGAAAGATCTTTCACTGCCTAGTCCGTGAAAAAAACGAGATGGCGACGCAAATTTCAGAAAAAATACTGCATGCAACTTGGAGCGGATGCTTTTTTGCGAGGCGACAGTTTTTGCGGCCGCGACTTCGCCTCGGCTACGTCTTTGCCGCAAAAACTGTCGCCTCGCAAAAAAGCATATTTCCGTTCCTCGTTACATAATGTACTATTATTATTCATTATCGAATATACGTTCCAAAGATCTAAGAAAACTGATTTCAGAATAATTGCAAACGTTAAAGAATTAAATTATTTTTTATCAGCGAAAAAAAAATTTTTCAACAAATAAGCCCCCACTAACTTAAGCTTAACATACGTGAATGTATCCATGTCCCCTTTTCCAGATTCTTGCAATTCGCGGACTTTATTAATGACCAGACAACCTTTGCGAACAGCATCTTCGTATTTGTCCTTGTGACTTTTGTAAGTGGCTGGAATGTCGTCTTTCAATTCGGGATCTTGCAGAAAGAACTGTTCTGCAATAGGTTGAAACAATACCAGATTTAAATTTTCAACCGAATCTTAATTTCAGATCGACGACATTCAGCTTTTCCCAGAGGCCATAATTTAAAAAAATGGCAGCCATTTTCGTAAAAATGTTAAATTTAACACAATTTCAAAGATTTTTTCAAACTTGGCACTTTCAAAAATGTAAAAAATTGGTTCTTTGAACTTTCCTTATCAGATATTAATTTTTCCTTAATTTTTTTTAAGTAACTCGCAAATGTTTCAATAATAATTATAGTTCGGAAATAATACTCCAGGAGTTAAAAACTTGGAAAAACTATTTATCTACAAAAACAAGTTAAATTATGTAAATTGTTTGTAAAAAACTATTGCCATCGTTACTACATTTTCCTTATACTTCACTGCAGTCACTGAAACGATACAGTCAATCTGTTCGAGATAACTTGAAGAAAAACGCGATAACAGTCGATGATTTCAAATGTTTAATCATCACCTAGATTCGGCGACATCATTTTCAATTTGTAAATTCATAAATACGGTTGTACTAATCATTCCAAAAATTTAAGTAGGTACTGTATCAAATATTTCGAATTCATTTTTTTTAATGCTCAAAAATAATTAAAAATTTAAACTATAAAAAAATAACGCGAAAAAAATAGTCTACTATACTTCGAGAAGTAAATTCGCACACATGCGAATCAGTTTTTCCGTAAATAAAAAAATCTACTCCAGTGTACAAACTCGATGATTCTGCATAAATGAATGAGAGCTGCTGTAATCGAAGCTTGTTATGATAAATATCAAGGTAAGGCAAAAACTATCATCGACTTTGACCCGAAGTTCATTTAACGATAATGAGTCGCATTGTCGACATCTAGATTTGTCGTTTAAGAACAAGTTCTTAACTCATATCTGCAATTGTTTCACATTAAAACCCAAGAATTTAATCTTTATGTACAATGATCTTATATTTTTGATTTTTTCTTTCACTCTGCACAATTATAAAATCACTGAAATGTGAAAATTTATTGATCAAAAAATTTCGAGTGTTCAAAGTGACAATTGTTCAATTTCAAGAATCTTAAATCTACAAAATCTAACGATTAAATTCTGAAATTAGAAACGTGAAAAATATAAATGTGAAACTTCATAAGTTTGATTCAACTGAAAATTAAAAATTTCAACAATTTTATACATGAAAATGGAGATTTACAAATTGCAGTTTTCGGATTGCGAATTCGAAAATTGCAGAATCCAAGTGAGTCGAAAATTAAGGAACATGTAATTTTTAATGAAGAAATAAACAAAAATGGAAACTGGAATTTTCAATTAATTCAATATTAGATTAGAACAATTCAGTAAAATTTACTGTGTCTATAAATTAAATGAAATTTTAAAAAATTCTCTGAAACTCAGAAGCAATCACTTTTATATAATTCCTGTTTCGCTTGACCACAATTTCAGCTTTCTCTGGTGTGGATAGCAAAAAAGTTGCTTTCATGATTCAGTTGCTGCGCGTAATTATGTATTTCGTCTGATTATAACCGTAACTTTTGTATTATTGTTTTCAATCGTCATTCGATTCGAATATTTTTTTAACTGAAAATGTTTGAAAGTAAATTTTTTCAATTTTGTTGACGAGTTTAAAGAATAAAAATGAAGAATTCATTGAAAATTTCCTGCTTTTTAGCTGGCCCTTGATAAAACAAGAAAGTATAGTGTTATAATAATTATTCGTTGATGTAAATTCATCACTCGCATGATTCATTTATTTTTCATTTTGCAACTCTTAAAAAATATTCTCTGAGGTTGGAATTTGTTAAAATAAAAATTCATCTTTGTGACAAGGACATAGCGTTAGTGCGATTACATTAAACGGATGCACTTTTTCATTGAATAATTCATTTGCTATTCAACATTTTTGTCATCTTATCGACAGTGATAATTTTTCCCCTCAAACTGATATACTAGTAAATTAAAGCATGAGTGTAGAAAATTCATTATTAATTACTCGATTGTGTACTCATAATTTTTTGTTGTCTACAATTACAATAATCAAGAAAAATATAATATGAATAATATTAAATCATTCTAATAGACTGAAATACAAAAAATGTTTGATTTTGTCATGACAACAAGATAGATCAAAGTATCATTCGACAAAAGTGTACTTAGAGAAAATCGATTTCTTACCTCTCTCCCGGCGTATTTTTGTTTTTTCTGGTCCCCCGTCCAATAAATGCGTCAATTCCAAAGGATCGAACGTGCATTTTTTTCGTTCCGCTTCTAAGTCTTTATTCGTGGATGGCATTATCAGATTACTAATTAAACTTGTTGAAAACACTACGGAAAATGCAAAAATGCTTTATGGTGTAATAAATGTTCAATAAAAAACAACTTTCACTTTGCATAAAAGTCATTCGATGAATCACGCGTAACAATAAATAACTGACAGGGACTGAACAGGGACACCACGACTGACCACGACTGACACTTGCTGACTGTTGCTGACACTCGATCACGGAGTACGGACACTCACTGACACAGGGTTGCCAGCAAAATGTGAGTAGGACGCGCCACTTCAATCACCCGGCCTGGAACAGACCGGGATCCGGGGGTAATGAATCATTACTAATGATATGACATATATGCGCATGGTTCTAAAGCAAGAATTCAACCTTAAAATTAATATTTTTATTCAAATCACTTTTGAGTTTCCTAGAGAGGAAATTTCAACCCAAAATCCCCCGAAAAACGTTGGTTGACGGCAGTTGACGGCATCCCGAGAAATCCAACTTTCGTTCACTTTCGTTTCTTGTCGCTGAATCTGAAACCGATAATCATACGGGCAAAAACAGCCTAACTAGCACGTCGCTCGTTTTTCAGCGACCCATGAGTTTGTACTTTGTACCTTAAGTTAAGGTACAAACTCATGGGTTAAAGTCCTTAACTCATATAACTCATACAAATAACAAAAATTAACAAAGGATTATCTAGATTCACCATTGTGCACCTTTGTCAAGCACATTTCATTGCGTTTCATTCATTTTTCGCGAAAAACGCAATTTTTTGAAGAAATAATGTGGAAATATCTGTCGCGCGGTGTACGTGAAAGCTTGGAGCGCCGTAATTTTCGTTCAAATATCGTCGCCCAATCGTCTCCAGACGATGATATTAACAAAAGTGATATTAACAAAAGTGACACCAACAAGGACGCTCCTTCTGAAGATGTCCTGGTCATCTCTCCAAAAAACTTTAACAACGGGGGTGCTCACGAAGAGTACAACTCGTCCACCCGACACAGGTGGTCCGATGCTGTCGGATTGGTAAGTTTTACAGTTCTACATTTTTATTCATTCTGTTTTATTTTTGGACAAGCGAGGTTGACAATTTGACTTTCCCTTTATTGATAACAAGAATTTGTGTATAGTCGTGATTCCGCTGATTATTTATATTGTCTTACATCGAAACACCTGATTTCACTTTTTTCCCATTTTTACACAGTCCCAATTTGATTTCTTCTTTTAGACTGGGTTCGTTACCTTAGGCTGGGTTGTTTGCCAATCCCTCTGCCTGCGAAAGACTTTATATGGACAAGAGAAGGAATATGTCCCAAAATGCAAATTCCACTCCGAACTGCAGTTTTCGAGTTTGTTAGATCGCATGAGAAAAATGCAAGCTCGTCAAGTTCTGGCAAAAACTTACTGCGACAGCGACAAAAGTGCTAGTGAAGATAAAAGCCTCGCGAGCGAGAAAGAAAACGTATTTGGACCTCCCACCGTAGAAGAGGTGAGAATGCTGCTGTTCAGACACCTATACTACAATTGAAAGAAAGGTCAAATTTTATCTACCTTACATTTTGACAAAAAAGTTGTATTTTGTTCATTGTTCTATGTTGAATAAATTTTTAAATGACTGTATTAATTTTTTTTGTTGATCCTTTTCCATTTTTTCTCTGGGATTAAAAGTTTTAGAAGATGTTAAAGGAAAATAAGAGATCTTCTCGAGTAATAAGTTTTCAGTGTTTTATATTCCGTAATTAATTGGGTTTGGTGGAATGTGTTTTTTTTTCCTTCAGTAAAAATGTTTGTTACAGTGAGTTTAAAATTTGCAGGCTCTTGCACGAGCAAAAGCAGAATTTGAAGAAGAACACAAACGTGTGCTGGCTGAGTACGAACTCCATTATGGAATTCAAGCGATACAAGAACGGCGCCTTGAAGGTGAATATGAATATCTTACGTATATTTTCACTAGAACAAGTATAACTAATGAACAGATGTTTATTGGACTATTTATTTTTTTACAGATGCTGTTCGACACTTTATCAGAGGTGCACAACTTTCATCCTCCAAAAGCATGTTCAATTTAGGACTTTGCTATGAAAAAGGAATCGGAACTTTGGACGACAGTGTTAAGGTAATGCAATGCAATTATAGTACATGGTTAAATTATCTCTCAATGTTTCTTTGAATCCTGAGACATTTTTATGTATAAATTTTTCATCAACTCAATAAAGATAATGAATATTGTTACTCAAGTGTTTTAACAACAATGCCCTATTCCAGGCTGCAAGGTACTACAAAAAAGCCGCCGATTTAGGCCACCCTGACGCTATTTACAACCTTGGTGTTTTTCACGCCCAAGGTCGTGGAGGTTTGTCCATTGACCAAACCAAGGCTCGATCCCTTTTTGAAAAAGCCGCAAAAATGGGGCACTCCGAGGCTCAACAAGCCCTTGACCTTGACCTCAAATACAGAAATCACCAAAATGCTCACTTACACAGCGACAGTCACATTGTCGAACAGATCTCAAATAACTCAATGAGCAATAACCTCTACGAGCGCATACTCAAATACGAAAACGCTTGGAAGAAAGATATGCAAAAGGAGTCCTATTCAATAACACCAACTGATGTTTTTTTGGAATCCTTGGGAGTTTACAACACAAAAGTTATGCCGTTGAGTGTCAGTATTGGTAAATAGAGTATCGATGACTCGACTGTTGTACAATTAATTACAGTAATTGGGGTGCAACAAATAATGTTAGAAAGTACAAAAAAAATCTTTTCAAGACTGGAAAAGCGTATCTCGTTTAATTATTTTGTACTTAAGTTAGTGAAACTTCTGATGTGTTGTATCAACACAAGAAAGTTGTTTTTTTTTGCGTTGTGAGTTTGTTTCATTTTTATTTTGTTCTTAGTAAGAAAGCTTGAAATGTTGCATGACTGACATTCTTGATTTTATTATAAAGATTTTTTGATGACTAATCTGATGGATTTCAAGGAACTTCGAAAAACTGGATTACATGCTTTTGCTTGTTTTGGAGCAAAATATGTGAAAATGACTGATTGAAAAATAGTTCGACTTCGAAACTTAAATGACCACATTTTTTTTTAATTTCAAAGCTGTAGAACTTGATATTTGCACTAAGAAACGGGCTTATAATTGAAAAATGTATGTTTTTAGTGTTTGAATTTGACTTTGAAAAAGCAGTTTTTCGCAGTTACTTACAATTCGTCAGTGTTAATCTTCGAACATTTTTGTCTTCTGTGGAAAACAATTCCCATTTTTGCAGTTGTAACAAAAAATTAAATTGCCAAGTTACAGCAACAAATTTGAAATTTCATTCAGAAATTGTATGACAAAATATGAGTCTTATGACGATTGTATGTGATATGAAATAGCACTGTGATTTTTGTTGGCCATACGTTATGGAAATGTGTAACGTCGAATATCTTTCAAATCTTCATTGGATCACATTTTTTGCGATGCATATTGATCGATTCGATTATAACTTGTCGAAAAATAGACATTGTAATCAACACTGTATTCATTGAAACAAAAGCACGAATAAAATATTTTTTGTAATAATACTAGAATGTTTTTATTCATTCAATATAAATTCAAGTAGCATTTTGTAACATAAAACTAAATTAGTCGATCTAATTGATCAATCATGTGAAATTGCTGCCCTGTAACTTTTGTCAATAGTGCTATAAATTTTACAAAAATGAACTACAGGGCATAGAAGAATTTTACATACAAATTGGTATCAGTAGAAAATTTTGACAACATTTTTCTGTTACATTCGAAAAAATAGTACAATATTTATGATACAAAACCTACAATTTGTACTTTCAAGTTGCTTTTTGAAGAAGTATAAATTTACACAAAATTTATACATTGATATTTCTTACAAACTTTTCAACGTTGAGTCGAACATGAAAAGCGCCACAAAAAATATTAATAAAAATGAGAAACACAATCAATTATAAAAAATTTTGAATTAAATGGAATGTAAATCGTTACTTATCGAACACCATTCCATAAAATCTAAAAATAGCATGAGCTGATGTTTCAACGTCCATGAAATGCTGTCTTACGAAATATATTTCATAGATTGATAATATAGTAATCACATTTACAATATCTGATGAATAATTTTAAAAAAGCCGAAATAAACGCGCAAAATGGAGAGAATCCTCGATCTTCAACAGTTTTTTTCAATACACACTGAAAACGTGTATCTGAAATTTTGTGCACTTTTACCAATGAGCATTACGTTTGTGCGCCGTTTGCTTCAAAAACTCGGCATGATTTGCATACAGTTTTAAATTACTTTGGACATCAAACCATTCCACATTTCGTGCATCGTCGCCGGCCTGAAAATCCAATTCACCGACAGTGCTGCCGTCTTCGTCATGAAAATTACAAGCAACGCTCTCGATCCACGAGTTGTCCGTATTTCTCGGATCGTCTACATATCCTTTGTAAATTTCTTCGCCGGAATTGAAAAACTTGTCCAAATGCTTTTCCATACCCTGTCGACTTTCCTCATCATTTTCCAGGGCATTTAGAGCTTCCTCCATGAATTCGCGTTTCAAAGTCGCCGACACCGTCTCGCCAGCGTCTACCATTCCGCCGGGAATTGCCCATTCTAGGGAATCTTCTCTTAGAATCGCGACGAACTGTAAGATGGGTTTTTCTGAAGTTCGATTTATGTCGACGGCGCCTTTGCCATTGCGCTTCCAGCGCGTTATTATTGGGTCCGCTGCGTGATTCGGGCCCCATCGACCGAGAAGGCCCCTGTTTTTTATGCCGGTTCGGCCCATTGGGTTACGCGGATAATTTCCTGGGAGAATTTTGTAAGGGCCGAGGTAGCTTCTGCGATCGATTTTGCCTGAAAATATGAATACTCAGAAGGGTGTTTTCTGGTTTACAAAATTTAATGTTTAAACATGCTTATTTTAGTTGAAGATACACATTCTGTGGTTTTCACATGTGTAATAAATTTTGGAATAGGTTCGTTTCAAATGTGGATCAAAAAATCAATTTCGAAAATAAAACATTTTAGAGTCTTGTTAATTTTTGAACAATTTATACATATCTTCTAAATCTGGAAGTCGAAATTCTACAATGTTTCAATTCGATCATTAACAAATTTCATTCTTAATATTCTAAAATGTTGATAATCGAATATTATATTGAATTCTTCATCGTTTCATTTAGGATATAATATCAAATTATCACATTAATAGCATTGTGAAAATATTCAACTCGTGCGTTATTAGGAACATAATATTTTAATTTTTATAAATTTTAAATGTTTATCAATCAGAATTTTACAATTATTTAAATTATTCATACTTCTTTATTCAATTATCTTTGTTCTTGAATAGATTTTACTATTTTTTGTGGGTACCCTGTACTGGGCAGAATCTCTTTGGTCAGAATGAATAGAAATGAACATATATATAGATATACTATACCTATTATTCTGATCAAAAAGGTTTTGTCCAACATGGAGTACCCTTTGTTTTGTATGCATTTCCTATATTAAGCCTTGCATTTCGTTATCATAAAATCAAGGGTTCTTATGTGTAATTTTATATAATGAATGTTTAATATGATGTAATCTACATAATTAAGAACATAGTACATCTTCAATTTTTAACGTACAAGTACATTTTTTAGAGTGATACAATAATTGTAAAAAAATATAAATAATTTAATGCAATAGATAAAGATCAATTTGATTGATTCAGTGGCAGAAGAATTTCAAACAGTTTCAACTGTTGTTGCTTGTATTGTATTTATTTGAGTTGACTTGCTAATAATGAAACAATGAATCATTATGTACAATCATCAATCGAGAATTTCTGTACTTTGATTGAAATGTAGTGGATTATGCAATATATGACCAACATTTTTGTAGAACATGAATGAAGCGAAATAAAAGAATGAGTTCTTTTTCTTACTTTTGAAAGATGCATCATTTAAAAATATTGAATCGAATTATTTGGCTTGTAGGTATAGAATTTTTTGTTAGAATCAATAAGGTAGGAAAAAAGTTGTGTCATGTTTTCTTGATGATTTCTAGAATAACTATAGTGTAATAATTTGATTGTGATGTATGAATAATGTCAATAATATACAATAAATAATCAATAATATTAAATGTTACCGTCAATTTCGTTCCAAACAGGATTAAACTCAGGATCATCTATTTTCGGATCAGCCCATGATTGATTATCAATTTTTGGATGAACGAAATCAACTGCATCATACTCCGGGAAATCTACATTCCAGTCGACCTTAACGTACAATATCACCACATTTACATAATCTGATTATCAATAACATGGAAAAACTACGGAAAACGTAATTTTCCAACCTTGTCATCCGGAACTGCGAATCTTGTAACTTCTGTGGACGGATACAAAGTTTGCCTGCATTTTTTGTGCAACATTTTGGCGAAAGTCGCGAGTTTCAATCGCATATGCGTTTCACTTTGCGCGCAATAACGATACGATACCGCTATGATAACGACAATGAACAAAAAGAAACGGACGGTCTCGTAAGTTTTTTGTTTTGGCAGACGCAATTTTTTGCCCATCACTATCAATCACTTGATCACTATTCACTGCTGTTCATTGCTATTCACTGTTTACAACTGTTAACTCCAACCTCCAACGTCTTCACTACCTCGAAAAATCACGTGGATTTCCGTTTTCCTATTGGTCCACCGAAAAATCACGTGGATTTCCGTTTTCCTATTGGTCCACCACTTCCAGTGTGTGATGTCCACTGATCTGTAAAATACACTGGAATCTGGATAGCTCCTTTTTCGCGGCGAAAAATCTCTCTCCTCCTGAAAATGCGGGGTAAAAAAAGGGGGGGTTGGCAGCATTTGTTACTGCACAGTATCATAACGGATAAGACATGTAACGCCATCTACCAGGGGATATGTTATTAAAAAAGTGATAAAATAATTTTCGATGATGTTGATAAAAAAGTGTCGCGGGAGATGCTGCCACCTGCATTTATATTCTAATTTTTTGATATGTCAAAACGGTCAAAAGTGTCAAAACTGGTCAAAACTGAAAACACCAAAATCCGTACGAAGTACGAAGCGTTTGACGTACGCTTCATAACATCGAATAATTAATGAAAGATAAGACAAATATAAAAATAGGTTTTCGCAGCTATTATATGCGAAAAATAATATACAACAGCAGTTTTTGTATCATTGCACGTTGAATTTGAATAACCAAATGATAGAATTCCACCTGTAATTGCCATTTTTCATAATTAATTGCCGATTATGTAACAATTTGATTATTAAAAATGTTGATATATCACTGAATAGGTGAAAATCATCATATCATTATCGTATCTTATTATTAATAATATATGTAACATTTTTTATATGGTTTGCTTACAATTTCGGTACTACATAAATTGTCAACAAAAGTGACAATTTTTTAAATATCAAATAACCGATTTTTTTTAATCGTAAAATATTTCAATTGTAGAATATTCTCAAATTTTTTGCATTTTTGGTGTTATTCCATGTTTTTTCAAATTGTTTATAGTTGTTTGTAGGATTATGAAAATTTTCAAAATTGCCAAAACGGCCAATAAAGATGCACGAAACTCCAGGAACCTTTAGAATTTCCAAAATTTACATAATTCTTAAATTGCTCGCAATTGTCAGAACAATTTTTTTTTACCGGGCAGTTGGCACATAGAGTTTACAAAAAACACTACTGTCAATAACTGAAGGGAAAGATCTTCTGCTTCAAAATAACCCTAATCACAACATTATGAAAATCAATAAATCATCCACGAAAGAATGTAATTACGCAAGGTCGTCATTGAATAATAAAAATTCGTGACCACAAAAATGGCGGACAATGCATGACAATTGCTGAGTGTAGCTGGGTGTATCACTTTGGAATTGCTAAAAAATTCCAACAATTTTTTGATAAACTTACCACCCCTCCCCCCCCTAAAGACGCTCCATGATTCAATAGTTCGCCGGGAATGTCGGGGTTCCGTTTTCGCGCATTCGACTTCGAAAATGCCCATTGTTGAAGACAGAGCCATAAACCTGATTGTGACGTTTCGATCGTAGAACGCGAATATTTGGTGAAATCGCGAGAAAGTGGGGAAATAATGGACTGGGAGCGATTGACGTTACCGAATTTGCAGCTGACTGACACGGAACATCGGTATTATGGAGATATTTACATTTATTGCTGCGAAAATTCCGTCAGCGAAAACGTATTGATGGTCAAAGTTTTAGAACTACTGAATTCGGCGAATTTGCCACGGGATGTTTTGCTGAAAGTAAGTTTCTTGGAACAGAATATAAAATTTGCAAAGAAGAATAGTAAAATCTTAACTGTGATCTACTGAACGTTTTGTATCTGCAATGTAAAAATGAGTTTTTTTTCTACTTTTGGACTCTTTTTTGCAAAAAAACTGCATATAATAACAGTTTTTCAACTGTTTTGAAAATGACTTTTTTTAATAATAAATGTGGGTGATGTAAACATGATTATATTTCTGTTTCTTTTTTTTACTCACATTTTAGTCTCACTTTTATAATTTTTTTGAATTTCGAACAATATGGGGTCAGATGATTTGCCTAGGTACAATTTCGTAATGTCTGAATTTTTATATTTCCAATGTTTCCCAGTCTTTATACTTACAAGAACTTTGAAAATCAATAAGTAATGAGTAAAAATCTGAATTTTCCAAAATGAAAAATTTGCAGTCGAAATATGTGTTCGAAAAAATTTTTTAAGTGAACTCATTTCCAGATAGTTGAAATTTGTGGTGAAAAAACGTCCACTCTAAACCGAAAACAGTTCTACGCTGTTTTGAAATTGGTCGCTGCGCACCAAGCAGGACTGGAAATTCAAAAAAACACGATAACGTCGCTTCTGGACGAAGTGGCCTTGCCAAGGTTCACCTGGACCTCCAACAAAGAAGAAAGCAACAAAACCATGGAAACCAGTAGAGGAATGCAGAACAGATTAGAAAATCGTGTCCTGGAAAGCACCACGGAGAGCGAAAGTGACGTGGACTCGCCCCGGGAAACAGGAAATAGCACCGATTCTCCAACTCCAACTAACAGTGTCACCCAAGACAGAAAAGAGGGGGCAGAGAGGAGGGAAAATATTTTGGATTCCGTTTCGAGTGGGTGGCAGGGGTTACTAGTTTCTGAGGAGCAGAGACAACTTCTAGGTATTTTTTTCCACAGGGGAAAGAAGAAAGCAAATCATTCTCATTCAATTTGCTTATAATTATTGAAGTTTTTACAGAAAGTAAATTTAGGTCATATGAATTTCTAAGTGTTTCAGAATTTGGAAAATGTAAATTTGAACATCCGAAAACTTGAACATTTGTTCGAGTTCAAATAAAATATTCAAATTTACATACATGATTATTGCAAAATTGTGAGACACTGACCAATCATAAATTTTATAATTAGGAACCGAAGAAGAAAGTTCGGAACGTCACACGAGCGATGAAGGCGACGGCGACCCAAGTCAATCAGGTTTTCCCCCCGAAGAAGTCTGGATAATCAGCGACGAGCAACGAGATTATTACGCCGCCCAATTCGCGCAATTGCAGCCCGACCCCGAGGGTTTGCTCGCCGGCTCAGTCGCCCGGACATTTTTCGAAAAATCTCGACTCCCGGTGACGGAACTTCGTCGCATTTGGCAGATGGCGGACGTCACACGCGACGGTGCCCTGAGTCTTCAGGAATTCTATGTCGCGATGCACCTCGTCGTTTTAATGCGAAATCATATTCCTTTGCCGGAAGTTTTACCGCCATCTTTAACCATTCCTCTAAAAGTGAGAAAAATGAGTTATTTCAATAATTAATACAATAATTAATGGCAGATATGTGAGAATGTAAAATTTTTCACGATTATCGAAAAAATGCCAGTTTTTCCCACTGTTCCGCGTGTTAAACATGACCAATTTTTTCACTTATGTGAAAAAGCTGTTCTTTAAAAAAAAAAAAAAAAAAACTGTTATTCAGGTCCCAAACGTAGCTCCAGTTTCAGCACCACCCCCGAATTCCCAAAATGCCAAAAACTCGAGCCCCCCCAATTCCCAAGCACCGTCGGAAAAAAGCAAGGAATGGACCAAATTCGTGGACTCGCCAACAGGGGGAAACGGTTCACTCACAAGTCCAGGCCCGAAACCGGTAAATTTCGATTTTCAAAAATCCGCGGTCGAAAGGGACCCCAAAATTTTGCACCCCGTGCCTTTGAGGTTAACTCCCGAAACCTCGGTGCTCACTTCTAATGGCGGGGGAGGTAATTCGGCGGAAGACGAGTTGCAGGTCCCGAATATGGTCACCCTGGTACAAAGGCCGATCGCTAAAAAGCCTCTGGTGGTGGACGAAGCGATCGTGGCGACGCCCAAGAAAGAACCACCGCCCCCACCACCCCCCAGACCTTACAGGACGCATGCGAGGAGTTCTAGTCTGGATTTAAATAAATTAGGTGAGTTTCTTATTGCTTAAAACAATTCAAAGTTTTTGACGGTTTTGCTTTTTCAGGAAAAAATGGGCAACAGAGTTTTCTTGGAGCGCCCCCACTTGTCCCGCCGAGAGTGTCTCCAGGAATTGTAGGTCACGTTTGGTTTATAATGGTTTAGAAAAGTATTGATTTTGGTTGGAGTTCTTTTAATATAGTAATTGTAATTTTATAGTGATTTCAATACTTTTCTGAAATTGCAAGCTTTTTTGAAATCATTCAGGAATTTGAATGTCACGTGAAACCCCTCAAATGTTATCGTTTCAGAAATGTTGAAATTTCTAGAGAATCGTGTAAGATTCGTTATATTTTGTAGATTCTTCAATGTCCTGATTTTACAAAAAATTTGAATTATGAAAACTATTTTCGTATTTCAGACATCGCCACGTAAACTGGTGAACCAGCGAAGCGAAGGCGAAGCACACAAAGCCAACAACGAGAACCAAGCTTTTATCGCCGACTTCTCACAGTTCTCGCACAAGACTGAAGGCACGGAAAGCACGAACCCTGAAAACAACGTTCATCCTGCTCAACAATTCACTGGCATTTGCGGAGCATTTCAGATTTACCGAAAACCAAATCCCAGTAAAGGCCACATTTTGTTGTCATATCATTCAATTACCCAGTCACAAATTATGTACTTGATTACATTTAATTGGGTAATTGAGTATTATAGTAGTATATCGTATTATAATTGTAATTATAATTCACTAAAAATGACTTGTGATCAGTTCATTTGCAAAAACGCGTCGAGTTCTTGCAATCATCGAGAACATAGGAAAAATTTCAAACTCTGAAAAATGTTATGAATTCTCGAGACTCGTGAAATTCTAGTTATCGAAAACAATAGCTTTTATGTTAAAAATTGCGAAGTAATGAAAACTTGACGAACTACTTCGTATTTTGCATTTACAATTACGTGATTGCACGAAGTGGAGTAATTGACCCATTTTTAATTACCCAATTATTAAGTTACATGTAATCTATATTTTATTTTTCAATAATTGCTTACTGTAATTTAATTATGCTGATATCTGATTGTATTCAATGTGTGAATGTTATTTTGCAGAACGCGAAGGCGCGGACGAAATAACTCGCGAGGAAATCGAAGAGAGTCAGAAGATGTCACTGCAAGAGTTACGAGAGAAAAACGCCGAGCTGCGTCAAGTTTGCGAAGAGCTAACCAAGGAACTAGCCAGCGCTCTCCAAGAGCGGATTAACCTCCGAGCAAAGTTGTTGCTTTTGACATGATCCCTCTCGATTTCTTCTCTTCGTTGATTGTAAGTCGCATTTTTTTTCTGTTCGCAATCATTTCGAAAAATGACGAACGAATACTCAGAGTCGAGATAGACAAAATATCCTAGGGTTCGAAAATGAGGGTTTCTCTAGTTTCACTCAAATCATCAATGAATGATGTGATTGACTTGTCTGGAAAGGACGTCACGTTTTTTCGAAGGTTTTTTAATTTCTAGTCATCAAGAAAAACGTGGGGAAAAAATTGAAATTGTTATCAAATAATAATCGTGACATCCTTCGTGCACAGCCAGAGAAATTCTCATAGCTTGGAATTGTATTATTATTGTTTGAAACAACGTTGGAATTCCATCGAATTATAAATTGTCGGTTTAAAGAGATATTCAGTGTACAGGAAATTGTTAATGTCATCGAATTGTAAATTATTGCATATCGCGCGTTGAGCCTCCAGAAATCTTACGAGTTGTTGCGAATTGTTGAGCTCGCGTTACGCTGGAAAATATTTTCATATTCGAGGTATTGTATGAACAATCAAATTTTGATCAGAAATTTTTTCTTCTTTAGGCAAACGATGTTATTTATTTATTTATCAAATCTTTCCATCTGCATGTGCGAAGATTTTTATTGTAGAGAGCTGTCGTTGTGGAGAAGTTTCGAGTCTCGTGACTGATAAAGATATGTGAATTTTTGGTTGTAATTTTCTATAATCAAAATCTGGAAATCACCACATACGACTCAATTTTTCATCGATGTTTTGTATAGTTCGTATTTGTAAAAGGTTCGAGATTGAAATATATCGTATATGAAATAATGCCGATATTTTTTACTCTCCTCGAGCCTTACTTTGAAAAAATTTATTGTTCTGAAATTAACAGGAGCAAATGAAGAAAACAACTGCTCATACCTTTTCAAGAACGTTTATTGTGACCAACTATTGAGACGAAAATATCGATATAACTACGCAAGTTAGCCAAATAAAACGCGAGTATCATTTTTCAAGTTGCGAACCGCAAAATCTAGTTGAAATTCAGGACGAAGAAACTTGTTCTAAGTATCAAGTCCCCGAAAGTTTAAGCATCTTTAGTTTGGATGTACTTGATGAGGTCAATGACACGGCTCGAGTATCCATACTCGTTGTCATACCAGGAGATAAGTTTGACGAAGTTGTCGCTGAGTTGGATGCCAGCTTTGGCGTCGAAGATGCTCGAGCGGTTGTCTCCGATGAAGTCGGACGAGACGACCTCGTCTTCGGTGTAGCCGAGGATGTCCTTGAGGGCGCCCTCCGAAGCTTCCTTCATCTTTTGCTTGATGTCTTCGTACTTGGCGGGTTTGCCAGTGCGGACGGTCAAGTCCACGACGGAGACGTTGGCAGTGGGCACACGGAAGGCCATTCCCGTGAGTTTGCCGTTGAGGGCCGGGATAACTTTGCCTACAGCCTTGGCGGCGCCGGTGGCCGCGGGGATGATGTTCTGGGCGGCGCCACGTCCATCACGCCACAACTAGAAACAAATTGAGTCGAAATTTAATGTTTATGTAAGAGTATATAATTTGAACTTGTATTTCTCTGTAAGGAACGAGGGAAAGACAAGAATACTTCTTTAATTTTTTTTTCAAGTTATTGAAGTTGGCGGAGAACAAATTCGTATTCCATAATATACAAAAACAAAAAAAGATGTTGACTATTATGAAATTATGTTTTTGTTTTAAAAGTAGAACATTTTTGTAAGCTTGGAAGAGGGGTAGTTACTTTTCCAGAAGGTCCATCGACGGTTTTCTGTGTTGCTGTTGTGGCGTGAACAGTGGTCATGAGACCCTCGACAATTTCGAAGTTGTCGTGAATGACCTTGGCCAAGGGCGCCAAACAGTTGGTCGTACACGAAGCATTGGAAATGACTTGATATTTGGGATCGTAGGTATCAAGGTTGACGCCACACACGAACATCGGGGCATCGGCCGATGGGGCGGAAATGATGACTTTTTTCGCGCCACCTTGCAAATGGAGCTGCCAGGAATCATTTTACATTATTCACTTGTTAAATTCATGTTTTATTAACAAATTTAATATTGTTGCAAAAAGTTGAAAACTCTTTCAGAACAAAGTTTTAGGAATAATTATTTGTTACACAAAAAATTGACGATGTTAAAATTGCGCGATTTACGTTTGTATATTTTTGAACTCAAGTTATGATTTTTAATTTTTCAAATTTGTTTTTTATTATATGGAATTGAATTCCAGGAAATTTTATTTCAATTTTCCCTCAGGATTTGCTCTTTTCATTTTTGAACAAAGTTTTTAGAATTTTCTGTGAATTTGAAAATTCTTACAGAGGCTTTTTCAATGGTGGTGAAAACTCCAGTGGATTCAACAATGTATTCGGCACCAGCATCGGCCCACTTGATGTCTTGTGGGTTACGCTCGCCGAAAACTTTGATGACATTGCCATTGACAACAAGGTTGCCATCTTTGGCTTCGACTGTGCCCTTGAATTTTCCATGGGTTGAGTCGTACTTGAAAAGGTAGACCATGTAATCGACGCCAATGAAGGGGTCATTGACGGCAACGACCTAAAATAAAAAAAAATAAAAATTAGGTAAAACTGAAAACTGTTAGAATGAAGTAAATTTAGATTTTGGAAAATAGCATCTCTTCTTCATACTAATGGTTCATAAATAAATTATTTCGTGATTAATTCAATTTTATACAAGAAAAAAAATTGTTATGTAAGAAAACAGAATTTTTTTCACAATAAATTGAATAAAAAGTTGTTTTTTCGGAAAAACTTCAACCATTTTGGGATCGATGGTTTTTTAAAAAATTACCTGCGCGCCTCGTTCGACAGATGCCCTCAGGACGAGACGACCAATACGGCCAAATCCGTTGATTCCAATTTTGCTCATTTTGGTTTGTTTTTGGATGCAATTGCTGCAAAAAAAAATCAAAATTAGATCTGCAAAATCCAATAAATTTACCGCCTGTATTAACTCTTTTTCAAAAATTCATTGGTTTAAAAAATAACAGAAAAATTAGAAATGCTCACTGGCTAAAAAAAAAAATACAGAAAATTAGAAGTGATTTTAGAAAAACTGAAATATTGAGTAATACAAAAGTATCATACAGTAATTTTGAACCATAAAAAATTCCAATTTGTAAATTATAATGATGCTCCAATATCTTTAAAAATACTTGAATATTTAAAACAAATTTGTTTCGAAATTTTTAAGAATTTCAATGGTTCATGAAGAATGATGTACATTTGCAAGGAATAAATGAATATTCTCAACCTGAGTCTAAAATTTCGAAAAATACTGGAGATAGTCTTTAAATACCAAAAATTCAACACGATTAAGAAAATGACCGCCAAAGTATCATTTTCACTTATTAGCAATGTTAACAATACGCAGAAATGCGTTAAGGACGTTTAATGTCAGCTGTGAAATTTGTCCTTGAAATGAACGCGCGATCGATATTCCGCGAAGAAATTCGGTCAGTGTTTTTATCACCACAAAAAAAGCCCACATCTATCCAAACCAACTGAACCCACCATAAATAAACAAATAAACAAAAATCTTTGACATCTAAATCATCAATGACCGAAAGAGATAATATTTGTTTGGCTTAGAAATGCGTTATCTTTATCTCACAATCCTATCTCTCTAACCCCGCTGTAAAATCATTACAGTATTTTCGGAATTTCATCATTTCATTGCAAAAACATCAAACTTGCAAATAATATTTCATTCAAAAACGTGATTATAATTGTCGCTAATTGTCAAAAATCACGCAGGGACTTTTAAAAATGGCGGCAATTGCCGAGAAAGTGAATCCCTTTCCTTGATTGGTTTATCAACTGCATGGACCACGAAAACCTACCAATCAAAATCCCGCAGTTCTTGCGACATTCTCGGACGATCATTATCAGCTATTATGCAAATCCTAACAATTGCCGAAAAAAACATCCTAAGACTATTAAAAGCGAAAGTGATTTACCCCTCGGAACCCGGAAATCCCTACGGACGGGGACCAAAATGGGCGCAGTTCGGTAAGTGCGAATAATCTCGTCACGTTTACGTAAAGAAAAAGTAGGGTTATGTCGGTTGCAAAAAGAATGTGCAATGCACAATTGAGTAATGCAACGATGACGTCATACGATGACCGGTATAGCTAAAAATTGATATATATAGGCAAGCGTTTTTTATAAGGTCAAAAAATAGATAACTTCAAGATTTGATTGATAACTTGGGGTGTGATTGTGTGCGTGCGTACGTGAGCGATAAATTGCCCGGCAAAATAAGGGTTTTTTGAGGGGAAATGATGGATTCTCGTTTGGTAAAATGTCAGATAATTGATGTATGTACTTACAAGGAGAAACGGAGCGAATGCAACGATCAGCAACGATTACCGCACAAGCAGAGTGTCGTTTGAAGGGCACGAGTCAGCGAGTCAGAAATATAACCAACGATTCGATTCTGAGTATGCGCCGTGGCGTTTTTTGAAACAATTTTTTACGGATGCGCATGGAGCGTTCGAGAATTTTCGGGCCGCGTCGAGTCACGGGATCCGGCTATTTTCGCCCGCTACATTTGAATTTTGTCGGAACTCGGAATATTTAGCTCGAGAAAAATTATAGTTCTGCTGGAGTATCAATTTTTTGCTTTTACGTTTTTAGTTTTTGAATGTTTTGAAGGCATTGTTTTGTTTTAAAATAATTTTTACCGTTCGTGGGTTTTCGGGTATAGTCGGGTCATGTGACATGGCGGAAATTGGCTATTTTCACCCGCCAAGTTCGAAGTTCTTTAGGAAATCGGATAATTCGAAGTTGGAAATTTCGGTTTTCTTAATGACAAAGTCTATTTTTGGACAGTAGTCTGTTGCGGTGGATTAAATGCACTGAACTTCTGTCTGAAGTTGTTTTAACATTATTAATTTAAAAATTATACGTATTTTATGAAAATCCCCCCCCCCCCCCCCTACCCTCCCAGATATACCGTGAAGCATTTTATACCATATTATTTGATTTTACACATTTATTCATTCATTTTTTTCTGAATAGATACTTTCGAATTTTTGAAATGATCGAATATATTCGATATATTGGTGGAATTCGATGTCTTGCTTTTTCAAATGTTCGAATACGTACATATGGATAAGTTTTGTGGTCTTTTTATTTTCAATTTTCAATTCATTTCATTTTTGTAAAAGTCTTCAATTCTTGAACCTTAATTGTGCCTTTCCAAACTTGAAAATGTTGCATTTATATTAACTGGTAAAATTTATTATTTTCTTTTTTTCTCTTTCTCTGACTTACGAAGTTTCTCATTTTCAAATAAACAGAAAGTTTTCGAAACTGTAAACTTGAGTTACATAACTCGGAAATTGTCAAAATTAGAATTTTATTTCAATTGTTTCTTATTGGATTCTAAAATTCAGCAAATAAAGCAAATTTTCAACTCCAACTTCCAAATTCCACAATTCGACATTTTTTACGTTCAATTTTCAAAGAAAGGAAAATAACGCACAAAATTCGTAAGTTAGGTATGAAGTATCTTACTGAACGTGAGATGTCGTTACCGTTATTTCCAAAGACTTTTTTTACTTCGGAAAAAGAAAACGAGATATCCATGCAGAAATCAAAGTACTTTCAATTCTATTTGACTCCCAAAACGTATATTTCTCTTATCACATTGAACCGATTGTTCCGTGGATTTTGAAAAATTCTCAAGACATTTTACTGAAATTTTTCAAACCTTAAAATCACATCTTCGGCAGTTTTCATCATATTACCGAGAAAAAATGCATTTTTTCATAACTTGTAAATTGGAAATAAATTTCTCAAATTATATAAATGAAAAAGTGTTTTCATTTTTTGTAAATTGGACAAAAACTGCAACGAAGATGCCTTCTCAACAATATTGGAAATTTTTAGTGATTATTAAACTCACGAACTCGAAATTGACTTTTCGAAATTCTTTGGCAAATAGCTTATTGAGGACGTATCTTGTTTTTGCAATCCATTTTCCAAATCAAACTTTTTTCGCAGTTGCACCGTGTAATTTTACTACAAATTTGATTACACTTTCGGAAAAAAACTTTTTTTCGATCTTTGGGTCAGAAAACAATGTCCATTTTCGAACTGCATCCCATACGAAATCTTTCGTCTCTTTCTTCCGCGAAAAAAGGAGAAAGAGTTGAGTTATAATAACCTGTTTCTGGGCCAGTCGAGATTGATGATACGACTCGCAGGCGTTGGAATGATCGATCGAGTAAATTTTTGTAATATGCGCCTATATTTTACATCCTCGCGATCACTGTAAAAATGTTTATTTGCCAGTCGAATGGTTCGAAGAGAAAATACGTAATTCTGTATCCAATTTTTAAAAATTGTATTTTCAAAATATGAAGTTACACTCTCGAATCGAGTTAGTCAAATTTTACTATTTACTATAGTTTTTTACGAATTTATGTAGCGAAAATCCGGTTATAACGAAATATTTTAAAATTACTCATTAAAATAGTCCAAACAGTTTAATTTTTTGAATAGTGAAAATTAAGTTTTTAATTAGTTATTATTCTAATACGTGAAAAGGAAATGATCACTAATTATAATTATTTAGACGTTTTTATACTCGTCAAATAGTAAAAAGTTTCGAATTTGTTTGTCGTTTTTTACTATGCGAATAGTTGAAAACTATTATTGATTTAGTAATTTTCCTTTAGTAATTCCTTTATTAATTATCGATTAGTTAGTCTTTTTTTTACCAAGTTGATAGTAAAAAAATTACGACTCATTGATAATTCGATCTGAGAGAATTCCAGACATAAAAATTCGTTCAAAAACTTGTATTCGCTTATAAAATGAGATGTTGGGAGTTTATGGTAATTTCGTCTGAAAAATTGGAAAATAATGAAAATTGTTATATCCGATTTTGATATGGTTTAAGTGATTTGAATTAAATCTAAATTTTGGGGGTTTTAATTTTGAGAGATTGGAGTTTTGAGATATTTATGTCCCGAACTGAGCATTATAAGAAATGTTCGAAAATGTTTTTTCATTACTAAAAATGTTGCTTAAACAAAAACATTTAAGAGTAAAAATAGCGAATATTCACCATTCTTGAACTTATTGCTAGTAAATACTGAAGGAATCTTCGAACAACTTGGTGAGATCTTCTTCGTTTTGTTCTCTCGGGGCGAGTTTCGTGATGCGATGCTGAAAACATAATTTTTAACATTATTTTCTTTGCAGTTAAAACGAGTGTCTTTAGAAATAACATTTCGATGGCCATTTCCGAGACGTTTTACAATTTATTAACATTGTTTCGTGGAGTGATTTTGTGTGAATTTTTCCAATCAATATCGCAGCAAAAACCGCGGAAAGTGCATAGTTGATTTTAACCTGGGGCAAGGTTCCTTGGACCAAACGAGGAATATCCTCTTTTTTGAACCCGAGGGCGTTCAGTCCATTTTCAATTTTCATGAGGTCCATGTATTTTCTCACGGTGTCCGCGAGAATTTTCCCCGCGTCAGCTTTTTTTGCATTTTTCACATCGGCGCCGAGCAGTTCCGCGGCTTCCAAATGTCTTTCGGGACAAGCATTTCCAGTAAAGGCGAAAACCGCGGGGGCGCTTATCACCACGGAAAGACCGTGAGGGATTATCGCGTGACCTTTGGAATAACCCTAAAAACATCGATGTTCCAAGGGAGAATCGAAATCGAAAATCGGTTTCAATGTATGGGTGTTTGAACTATTGTTCATTAATTTCCAGTGAATTATAATCGAATCATCTCAAAAATCGTACTTTGAATTTCTGAAGAACCTCAAATTTCGGTATTGAATTCATTCGATCTCATCATCTTGGAATTTATAGGTACTATATTTTCGAAGCATCTTTTTCGTAGAACTTTTTAATTCTGATGCTTTTTTTTCACTTTCCTCATTTTCCACAACTTTGAATTTATTCTTCAGACGAGGTCATCTAGTCACCCTAACTCAAGAATAGGGTCGATTTGTAAAAAAAATTTTTCAAAATTTTCACTTGTAAACTCGAAATTATATAATTTGGAGTTAGTTTACAATACGAAACATTTTTCAGTTGGTCCGTTTTTTACTTGACTGGATTCTCAAAATTGCTAAAATTTGAAATTTCATTACGCGACGAAAAACGCGATGCCATTGGTTGAATCGCGTGTGACGTCACGACTATAAGCAGATGACAATTTTATGTCAAAACAATTGAGAGACAATTGTAATTCAATATTTTTCGTAATTAGCGATCGAAAAATGAACACGTTCGCCATTTTTAATGCCAGTTATAGCAGATCCGAGTTTCATCAATGCAAATTCATTGAATTTGCCCTATGTGAACACTTTTACGATCGTATAATACGTTCAAACGGCGTAGAAATTCTGATCTAGATCTTTTCCAACTTGTATATACTCTAATTGGGCTCCATATGACAAAAAACCGATAGTAATTGTCCAAATTGTCTTTCGGTTGCAAATAAAATTTTATTGCAAGCAACATATCCTCAAATTGCGATCGCAATATTTCCTTCTGTACATTCACGAGTTATATAGAAAAATGAAATCTTATACGTCGGAATGGTCTTTGCAACACAAAATAATAAATTTTACCTATGAAACATACTTTATACACCTCAGTGCAATAAACGGTCCTTTAGTGGCCTGCTCGGGCCCGAAAAACCTTTTTATTGCCTTCGGTAGATAAAGTATCGTATGTTCCAAAAGGCAAAAAGTTATTTTGGACTCATACGATTATATTCCTCGGCTTCGCCTCGTACTATAAACTCGCATTCGTCCAATAAAACTTTTTGCCCTTTGGAACATAATATACTATTATGTGCCCTTATGAACCATTTTTTCTCCATTCTCTTATCTTCTTGGCACTATTAGAAACGCTTTTTCGAGTTTAGTAATCGACGTGTCACCGTAAAATGGATTAAAACAACATCAATAAGCACGTGACAGTTGTTTTTTCATGAGCTTTATGTCAAAATGTTGTTTTTTTGCGATAAAGAGTAACAAAAACGTAATCTACATATCATCGCCATTGATAAATACATTAGAGAAAGATCGGGCTCAATCGAGCTTATAGTCGTGACGTCACGCGCAGTTCGGCTAACTTCGGCGCGTTTGAAATCGCTTATCACGATCCCATTTTTCAATCATTTTTCAAAAAACGTGGGACACTGTTGGAATTCTATAAAAATTATTTTCGTGTCCCAAATTATGAGTACAATCATTTAAAAATGTAAAATTATTTTGTGCATCGACCCTATTTAGTCGAAGGTCACGAAAACTCCACAGATTCTGATATCTTCGAAACCTTATCAAAAACCACGTCTCGGTTACATTTTCAAAGGCAAAACATGCAAAATTTTCGCAAATTAAACTCACCTCCGGCTGGAATTGCCTAACGTTGCCGCTTATTGGGTAAGAGAGCCCGTGGCAAAGGTGAACGCCGGCATTACCAAAACCAACACCGGCCATTGTGCTCGCGAGCATGCATGCACTCCTCGCCTCAAGGTCATCCTGCTTGTAAACTGCTCTCTCGAAATACCTTCAAAAGCGTCACGTATACGTATACACGTCCTTCGCGTTTCATTGTCGTTTCGCGTAAAGACCCCGGTGTTGCATCAAACACTACTTCTCGCTTTTCAAACACTCGCCCCGAAGGGAGAGATTAAACTTTGTGCACGGACCTGCGCATGATAACGAGGGCGTATCGGGCCCAGACGTCGCTCACGGGGTTGCTGCCTTGATAAGCGGGCCTGAGGATAGGGTCCGGGGGACAGGGTGTCCTTTCGGTGTAGGGTATGGCGGTGAAGGATTCCAGGGCATGGCAGAGGACGTCGAAACCTGAGTAGGCGCAGACCCTCTCCGGTAGGGATAGAGCGTGCTCCGGGTCTATCATGCCTAGGATCGGTCTAAGGGCCCTGTTTTTTGGGTTCCCGGTCACTTTCCCGAATGCAGTATATCACGACAGACTATTTTTCCGACAACCAATGTCACGACAAACAATTTTCCCGACAACATTTCTCACTGCAAGGTTCATGACAAAAGGGCTGACCACATATTACGTCATCGGGGGGGGGGGTTGAGTTTGATGACGAATGATGACGTGGGGGGAGAGGGGGGGGGGTCAGCAGATGATGACGTGATCATCGAAATATAAAACTTTCGTATAACCTTTGATAAACTTCTTCAAATTCCCCGCCGATTGTTTCACATGCTGCGGGTAACTTTTTCAAATCTCGCGCCGAATTTGCATCATGAATAAATATCGCCACAAAACACTTAATCATTGCGAATTTGTCAACAAACAATGGCTTCAAAATGGGGTAATTTGTACCAATTGTTGTACAATGCTTACCGTATTCGATATGATGAATAAAAAGCAGAAATTTGCCAGAAAGAAGTTACTAGTATCTGGCACAAATTGAAAAACGAGAACAAAAACAAACTTGGTTTCAAAAAGTGTGTGTAAGATTCGATTGTAAAATACAAACAACAGTCAACACAGAGAAAAGCTAGTAACATTTTAATGTACCTGCAAAAACCAAAGGTGAGTCTTCTAAATGCAATTATCCCTTGCAACCTAACCTTCAAAAATGAAAAACGCAAAACAAAATATTCCGTTAAAACGACAATCATTGGTTTTACAATTTCATACTAAAAAATAGAAGTATAAATAATGGAAAATTTATTCAGTAAAAACAGAAGGGAAGATAAAAAATTTATAAAGAGTTTTTCAGATAAAATCCATAAGGAATAAATAATAATATCTTCTTTATGTCAAGGTAATTGATTAATTAATTTTTTTATGACATTATCAAAATGATAACTCTTATATTATTGTTCAATTACCATTTCATTTCTCTTAGGACTATATGTAGAAAAGGGCTTTGATACATCGAAGGACACGCTTTTCGAGTGATTACAGCACTTAATTACTCTGAAAAATGAATTTTCTAGCGATATCACGTCATCACTAGGGAGGGGGGGGGTCAAGGAAATGATGACTATTGATGACATGGGGGGAGGGGGGGGGGGGGGGGCAAAATGGGCGAATAATTGATGACATAATATGTGGACAGCCCCAAACGGTGATAATTTTCGAAACTTCGAAAATATTACCAGTGAACGTTTTCGAATTTTCGGAAATTTAAGAAGGTTTGCTTTTTTTTACTTTAAATAATACCGAGTCATGAAATCGATGATTGTAATGAGTCTTACGTTCTTTAAGACCGGAAATTTTTTGAATTTGATTATGTGCATATTTTGAAAATTGATGGAGTCTTACATTTGTTAATAGATCGTAAACTTTTGATTATGCATCGACAAATTTTCCTTATAATAATTTTTACGAATGACTGAATTCGCTAGGTAAAAAAATCGGGATAGACGTCGAAAAGTAACAAATCTCAAAAGTTTCAAATTATTTCATTTCTGAAAATTGTAATACCTGCACATTTCGAAATTATCCTATGTATGGAAATTTACGTAATACGAAAAAATACGTGAAAATGTTCGTAATTGAATATTTCAAAAAACCTTGTGATGTATGAAATACAAAAAAATTTTTAATGACAAACGTTTTTCAAAATGAATGAAAAATTTATGATCAAATTGATTAGAAATGAGAAATTACTAAATTCTTGTGTACTGACGAACTACGTACTTGTGAACTACGAAAGGAACATGAAATCATCATTTTTACAATTTTTTGGCCCATACTATTGCCCTTGGGACCGAAATGTAGTCAAACAAAAATAAATAATAGTAAATAATAACATTTTTGTCGGGAAAACGGTCTGTCGGGATGTTGCATTCGGGAAAGTGGACGATAATCCTGTTTTTGAATTTTGGTAATTTTATTTCTCTCTAGTTTTGGAATAGTCGAATGAGTATGATTTATAATCGAATTTGATTAATTCGTTCATCAGAAAAACGACTACTATAATTGAAATAGTTGAAACTGAATTTTGTAAAATGTGTTTTAAGTGTTTGGAAAATTTACATAATTGTGAAAATTTTGAAAATATTGAGATTTTTGAAAGTTTCGAGAATTTTCCAAGTAAAAAGTATTGCAAATATTTCAATAATTCTGGAATTTCGAAAATTCTGAGTTCCGAAAATGTTGAAAATTTTTAGAATTTTCACCATTTTGTAGAATTTTGTGATATATAAGAATTCTTGGAATTTCATGAATTCTGGATATTTGGATGATTCTGAAATTTTGAAATTTCTCAAAATTTGAGGTAGAGGTTGAGGAACATGTCCTGGTTTTTGTTTTTCGTTTTCACTTTCTAAACACCCTAAATTCTTGGGAAATGATTCGAATTTTCGAAAAACATAGAATAGTCAGGATAGAAATTTTGATAACTTCAATTTTTGATGCGACACTCAACTTTCATCGTGATGTTTGAAGAATCGGTTAGGAATTTGACGTATTCTGGAAAATTATATCGTATTCTATTAGGTGGTGCGTTTTTGAATTCCGTAAATTTTTTATGATCTTCATATTCTTCAACTGTAATTTCGCTAACGTATTTAGGGTTGGTAGTGTGATGGTCGCACTTGGATTTTCATGAATTGAACGAATTGTACCTATGTGCGATGCCGGTTTTCGCTTTGAGTGGACGGTAGTCGAAAATGGAAACCCCGGTAGTTTCTGAACCGGTGCCGGAAGTCGTGGACACCGCTATCAGTGGCTTCAATGGCACTAGGACAGGCTTGCCTTTTCCTATGGGTGCATTCACGTAATCCAAAAAATCGGCATCCGGGTCGCAGGAATATAAATTTGCCGCTTTACACGTGTCCATCACGGACCCACCACCAACCTGTCAATCATTTTTTTTTTTTCACCGTGATTTCTACAATTACAAAACCATCAATTCAACGGATAATTTACTTCAAATAGGTTTGATAATCGCTATATTGACTTAACAAAATGTTGATATACTTGGGAAAAAAAAAAAAAAAAAAAAAAAAATGGAATTTTTCTATGCACGTAATTCGAAAAATGGAATTTTATATATTTTTTTTTCATTTTCCAATACAGTAATGGAAAATTTTCTATTCACGTGTACTTAAATTTGTAACTGTAAATTTATGCATAAAAGTCGTATTAACGCGTCGTCATTTGTGACAGTGATGAATTAAATTTGAATTGTCGATAGTTGATAACAATCGGAAACATTTTTTATTCAATTAAAATCAATTTTTCCCTCAAAAGAGTTTTTCGTACCAAACTTTTTATTGCAAAGAAACCTGATTAATGCGGCGATTTTGAAGTTCCTAGTCCATGGACTAGGTTAGCAATTTTGTAATTGAGTTTTTCCTTGCTTACGAAGTGCAATGTTATGATGTATTATGTATATAACATTACAGAATATGGTAATACATCACATTCAAAATGTGTGTTTTTCACGACTAGTTTATTCACCATATAAGTCTTACGTAAGATTTCCGGCGGGGGAGGAGGGGTTCAGAAAATCTTACAAAATCTTATTCGGGGGGGGGGGGGGAGGTTTCAAAAAAGTCGTAAAATCGTCTTACGTAATTTATGGACAGTCCCACATGAAATTGAACATTTTCAAATTTTATGATTTGAGATTTTCAAAATACGTTAAATTAAATTTTCATTCCAAAAACTGAAAAATTCAATAGTGTCCAATAAATTGCGAAAACCCCGGAAAAAACCCCTCCCTTCAGCAAATCCTGCGCACGGGCCTGTGTATTAATTTTGAATCAACCGAACATTTCTTTGGATGTAGTCAGGGACGCACGCAGAGGGGGGTTTTAGGGGTTGAAACCCCTCCCGAAATTTGAAAAAGATTTAGTGTTTTTGAAAGTAAAATAAGTAGAATAAAAATTGAATTTATGAATAAATTTATAAAATTAAAAACTTCAAAATTACAATTTTTTACGAAATTTAGACATTTTTGAATAGTCCGAAACTCCCAAAAATTGTAAAATTTTCGAGAATTGAGAGTTTTCAATTTTTATTATTCTAAACATTTTTTTAATTTTCAAAAGTTCAAGTGATTCGAAAAAACCGAATTCCAAAAATTTTGAAGATTACAAAAGTTCAGGAAGTCTCGAAAAAGTATGAAAATTTTGTAATTTCGCAAAACTTGTGAATATGTCAAAATTTTAGAATTCCGAAATGTCAAAAATTCAAGTGATTCGAAAAATTATATCAATTATGACAGTTTTACAAATTCCAGAAACTTTGAGAATTTCGAAGATCTCGCAGTACGGAAGTTTCTGAAACTTTGGAATTTTCATGAAGAATCTAAGAATTTTTAAAAATCGGAGCATTTCGAAAATTTTGATAATTTTGAAAAATCGGAGCATTTCGAAAATTTTGATAATTTTGAAAACTTTGTAAAGAAATGACAAGAGGTGTGAAATTTTTGAAAATTCATAGAATTTCCAAAATTTTTAGGGTTTCAAACATTTCGTATGTATTCAGATTCAAGTATTCGAAAAAATCGGAAAATTTCTAAAAACTTTGGAAGTTTCGAGAATTTAGAAAATTTCTAAAATAACGAGAATATTACAAATTTCAGAAGTTTTGAAAATTACGAGAATTTAAAATATTACAAGAATTATAAAAATTACAAAAATTTTAAAAATTACAGGAATTGCAAAAATCACGGGAATTTTGAACATTCCAGGAACTTCGAAAATTCAGGAACATTTGTTTTTTTGGAAACCCCTCCCGAAAATTTGTTCTGCGTGCGCCTCTGGATGTAGTCATCAAAATAATAGGAACTTGAGTTATGAAATTTTTATTTGCTGTTGAAAATGCAGTGTTTATTTACCGCGATGTAAGCATCGAAGTTGCCCTTTTTAGCGAATTCTATGGAATCTTGAAGACTCGTTTCTGTTGGTTCCACCCTGACTCTGTCATAGACTTGGACACCGACCCCGTGCTGGGTCAAGCTGTCGAGAGCTTTTTTTACTGGAGGTAGTTTGGCCAAATTCGGATCCGTCATCAAGCAAATGTTTTTCGCCCCTAAATTTTTCATGTCTTGGCCCAATTCACGAGTTACGCCGATCCCGTAACGTATGGTTGAACATGCCATCTATTAAATAGACGAAATAGAGTTTTTTTTTTTTTTTTTTTTTTATTTGAATGTACTCATTAACGCTCCTGAAGCAATCAAGTTCCTGCAAAGGATACGGGCATTTTTTATCGCGATATTACGGTAAATTTGAATCAATGCAGTTTCGCTTTGGAAATTTATATCAAGAAATGCATGTTTTACAATACAAACATTTGACGTTCATCAAAAATGCATTTCTTTCGTTGTGGAATTAGACATTACTTTCGCCTTCAGGTTTTTTGAACTCATTGTTTTTTTTTTTTTTTTTTTTTTGGGGGGGGGGGGGGGGGTTGGTTTTGATTAAATTGGATTGTTGATTTTAGTCAAAGATTGAAATTAGCTGTAGGAAATGGTTGAACACTGGAATAATAATAGCTTTTATGTACGCCTATCCAGTTTCTTATCAACCAGATATGTATTCTTTTAACAAATAATTTTGCAATAACGATTCAAGTTCAACTTATACAATGTCTACAGAAACAAACATGAAATTTTAATTCATGATTATAAACTGCTCACTTCAAAAGCGTATTCTTTTGGAGGGACTTGATTCGCGGAAGAATTCCAGTTTTTGTGTGGATTTGTTGTGCCAGGATTTGCATGGGAAGGACACTTGCACCTGAAATGAGACAAAATTCAGCAGATACGCTATGACTGTTGTGGACCTTCCACTCCTCCTCCCATCATGTGACTAGGAGATCAACTCTAGGAAATCCGAAAAAACTGTAAAATTACGAAAAATTCTAGTTAATTCATAAATTATGGAAAAATTTGACAAATTTCAGGAAAATAATAAAAAATATGATGGTTCTTTGAAATTTCAATAATTCTATTGAATTTTGGAAGAGTTTTCAGAGTTTTTTACTTTTTTTAAATTAAAAACATTTTTTTTATTTTATCATGTTTTTTATTATTTCCCTCAATTTTGTCAAAATTTGGATAATTTTTGAATTCACTAGAATTTTTTTTATGATTTTACAATTTTTTTCTAATTTTCTAGAATTTAACTCCTACTTACATGATTGGAGGAGGGGGAGGGGTCCAGAACTGTCATAGCGTATCTACTACATTCGTTGACAAAAATTATATTCGTAGGTTAATTATTTTTAGGAAGCCATTCGAATTTTACATGATTACAAAAACGGAGGGGGGGGGGGGGTATGGCAAACGATGACGGTTGATTCGTGGGAGAAGGGGGGTTTTGCTGATGATCACGTGATCTCAATGTCCGGTTAAACAAGGCAGATTTTGAAATTTGTTGAAAAATGAAATTTCATTCGTTTCAAATTTTAGCGATTTTTTTTTAACTTGATGTTTTTTATTCTGTTTGTTCATTTTATAATTTTAACGATATAAAAATTTCTAGAAAAATGCCAATTGCGTCTTTATTTGCATGAAAATGGACGTTGATTATTTGTTTTTACTACTACTACTAACTACTACTTACTAAAAGAATATATAAGTGCAACATTTTTATCGCAACTTTTTAACCTGATTAGAAATGTATGATTACGTCATCAAAGGGGGTTGACCCGATGATGACGAAAGGGAGGGAGGGGGAGGGGGAGGGGGTCAGAAATGGTGAAAAATTGATGACGTAATTCTTGAATGGCCCCTAGGGAATTAACTATTAATAAATTTCTCATTTTTTAGTCTCAGAAGTTATAAATTCGATTTAAAAAAATAATAATGAAAATTCGGAGCCATAAAGTCTTGATATCTGATAGGGGTAGTTTTCAGGTCACTTTTTTCCGAAGTTTTGAGGATTAAAAATTCCACTTTACATATTTTTCCGATAAGTAGACATTTTTATTCCTTATATTCAGTAGAATAAATCATGCATCATTTTTCAAAGATTTGGGATTTAGAAAGTTCTTCTGCAGTTCTGAAGAATTTTGAAGTTTTGACGCTTAGAAGTTTAAAAAATTTTGAAATTTTTACAAAGCTTTGGAAATTCGGAAAATCCAGTTTTGGAGTTTTTCAGGTTTGAAAAACTATTTCGTAATGAAAGTATTTAAAATGTCCTCGAATTTCACGTTCAACAAAGCGCAAAAACTTTGAAAGTAACTTCGAAATCCCACAATTGCCATTCTCGTCCATACTTTTCAAAATCACGCAATTTTGCAATAAACCATTTATTGTCATGAAATAACATAAAATTCAATTGCAGTAAAGAAAAAAAAAAAAAAAACTTAACGAGCATGAAAAATGTAATTTCAAATAGAAAGCAACAGGTTGATTTTCACGCCGGCATAACCTCGTTCATCGCTCTAATCTCGTTTGCAAAATGCAGAAAAAAAAAGTTTTCAAAGTGAACTTTCAAGTTGTCGCGCGGATACAATTAGACCAGCTGGAAAGAGTTAATATACTCACGACTGAAAGGAGATGACTTGTAATAGATCGACGACGCGTCGCCGCGGTAACATGTCTCACCGTGACCGGAAGTGCACTCGGTTCCGATTTTCGAAATGCCGAAACGCCGAGTTTTAATGGAGCGAAATGAATATAAATTTTGCGTGATTGCGTAGCAGTCGAGGAGTCGTCAATGTCGTTATCACGCGTGGCTTTTACTAACGACTGCAGACTGACTTGATCCCCACCTTTTTGCGCGAGACACACTAGCAGTATTCCGGCTCGACTCGCTTTTGCGTGTGCCGACTCCGGCTTCTCGCATCGGAGACTGTATTTTTATTTAGAATTTTTTGGTAGACATGGTAGCTTTCTCCGAGACGGTCATTTTTTGAAGGTTTGAAAAAAATGGAGGTAACCAGAGGCCGGTCCAGGAAAATATGTCGGGGTGTGTTTTCAGAATCCTTATGTACGTCATATTGATATTTCTCATATTTATTCGATCAGTAATTAGCATTTATGAGCTAAATTGAATGTCATTTTTCAATTTTCAGCGGATCTTTCATTAACACTAATGAGTTAACTAGAGTTAATTCTGGATTCTGGAACTTTTGAAGTTTTGGAATTTTCGGAAATTCCGGAATCTCGAAGTTTTACAAAGTTCTGAATTTTCGAAAGTTACGAAAATTTTGGAAGTTTCGAAAGTTTCGGAATTTCATAGTTTTTTAGAATCACAAAGTATTTTGAAATTCAAAAGTTGTGAAGTTTAAGTTCCGGAATTTCGAAGTTTTGGATGTTGCGGAAGTTTTGAAAATATTGGAAGTTGAGAAGTTTTTGAGAATTTCAAATAATTTTGAAGTTTTGAAGAATCCGAAAATTCAAAAGTTATTAAATTTTAGGTTTTTTTTTATGTTTCAGAAATTTCGCATATTGGAAAAGTTTTGAAGACTTGGTTTGAAATTTTTGTCGTTAAAATATTTTGATGTTTCAACGAATTTGGGTGAATGTTGAAGTTGTGAATTTCTGGAATTTTGAAGTTTCGAAAATTTGAAAGTTCGATCTATGGAATGTCAAAGAATTGTGGAGTTTTTTTAAGTTTTGAAAATTTCGTAAATTTTGTAAGCTTGAAAAATTGTGAACTTTTGGAGAATGTTGAAGTGTTAAAGCCTACAAGTTTCGAACTTTTCGATATTTTACGATTTTTGAGCTTTTCCGAATCACTTTGACTATTTTAAAATTTTTGAGTCATGAAGTTTTGAAATTGTAAAGCTTTTGAAAATTCCGAAGAAATTTAAAAATGTTGAATAATTCTAAAACTCAAAAGTCGTCAAGTTTTGGGATTTCCAAAGTTTTGAACATTTCGAAAATTCTGAAGGTCTGAAGAATTTTGATGACTTGAAGCTTAGGAATTTCAAACATTTCGAAATGATGGTATTCCGGAGATTAAGAAATTGTATACGTTCTGAAGTTTCGGAATTTTTAAGTTTCGAAAAATCATATTTTCTGGGAAATGTGACACCGATGGTAAAAAAACATGTTGACCTTGAAAACTAAATAACCTGAATAGATTATGTTATGGAATTTCACAATCTAGAAATCGCAACAACTCTGTTTAGTTCAGGAATCTACAGTGTTTGTCACTATTTCATTCACTTTTCAACAGTTTCATTTGGACAAACCATTCATGTAGTCTCCGTGCTCTCGAATCTTTTTTATACACTGTAATTCAATGTAAAAAGAATGCATCCCGCACTGATTTTCAAAGGTTTTATAACGTTACTCCAATTAATTCTCGGCAAAAAATCTTCCACTGGATATCTCGTTGAATAATGACGAGCTCCAATGATTTATGGTAGCAAAATCGTCTGCAATCGAATTCCGCAAAAACACGTGTTGCGCCTTAATCTATACATTTCCATTATCGGAATTGTTCTCATCAACAAGGATAAGTAACGGTGAACGGGATGTAATGAATGTTTTATCGGCGTAATGAGATCAAGTTCAACATTTCATGTTTCTTTCTATGACGAGTATTCAATGGGTCTGGAAACTTCGCAGTTTAACCGACTATTATTAATGTGCCTTTCGGCGAGTACTTCGAATCGCTTCTGTGTAATATTTCATTGGAATAGAACTGTAATCGGTCGGATTTTCGAGATTTTTGATATCCATTGATACTATCTGCCAGTAGCGGATACAGTGCTCAACATAATAGTAGTAGAAGTTGGCGAAAAATTCATAGTCTCTCGGAGAGATTTGCATGAGTTCAGAAGATGAAAATCGAAATCGTGAAAAATTTGATCTATTCGAGTAAGTACTTTCTGTGGTAATATAAGGTGAACGTATGAAAATTCCTGCATTCTAAAATTTATTTGCTGGTAAATTAATCTGTAGCGTCCAAGTTAGCCGTGTGGGTGGTTTTTTGACTCTTCCTATCAATTTGTCCACTCTTTGCGAAGAAAATGGACGTTCAATCGTCAAAATCGAAGATTGCATTGATATTGAATAATGGGATTCTGTGAAGGTTGTAGTATATGAATCGCTCGACGTCGAATGACAAAACTCCGGAATAATGACTGCATTTCAGAAAATTGCTCGATTTCATGCACTGTTTTCTGTTTTACATATTTTCTGAGTTGGTCAAGTCGAATTTAATAGTATATTTCGCACCAAGGGGCAGAAGTTGGACTTTTTGACGAGATCGAAGTACTGGTCATTCGTACCAATACTTGGATCTCGTAAAAAAGTCTAACTTCTGCCCCTCGGTGCGAAATACATTATTTTTCATTTTCGTTCATTCTTTTACGTCTATGGATTTCCAAACTCGAAATGTCGCAAAAACAGCGTATAGCTGCTGTTAAATCGATCTCTAGCGTCCAAGGAAATATGGTGGGCCCCCCTTTTTATTTTGTTTTGTCGATTCGTCTACTTTTCCGAAGAAAATAAGCGTCCAATTGTCAAAATCAAAGATTGCATTCACGTTGAAAAATGCGATTCTGTGTAGGTTGTACAAACTTGGCCATTAATGCCTGGTTTTGATTTCGATTAGTGTCAAATTTTTTGCATTGACGCTCATGGGGAACAATCGATACATATCGATAATCAAGACCAGGCATTAATAACCGCTCGACGCCGAATGATAAAGCATCGAATTTATGACTGAATTTCGTAAAATCTCTCGATTTCATAGATAGCCTTTTGTTTTCTATATTCTTAGAGTTCGTCAAGTGCAATGTTGGAGTCCAATTTCTGTACATTCTTCCACGCCTGGGAATTTGCAGACTCGAAAAAAAGCACGTAGCGGCTGGAAAATAGCTCTGTAGCGTCCAAGTTTACTTTCTGGGTGATTTTTGTGTATTCTTTCTGTCGATTCGTCTACTCTTTACGAAGGAAATGAGGGTTCAATCATCACAATCGAAGATGGATTGGACATTGAAAAATGGTGTTTTGTGCTGTTCTAGTGAACTTTCTCTTATTTTCAGTGGCTGACGCCCCATTTTCCTGTAAGTGAAAATGCCCCGCGAATCCGTATAATTCCGATGTTTCCGATTTCGAGAGTCAGACTCGTGAATCACGATCGCGTTGAATTTGCGAATAGATTCGGTGGAATGATCTACGGCCAGATTTCGGAGAAGAAAGGGAGGCACGGAAATGGCGCGAAAATTTTTGCAAAGCCCCGCAAAATGACAATTATTTTAGTCGCTGCCAAGGCAAACAGAGTACGCGGCGCGTTACAGCCGTTCTCCCCCTCATCTTCGACAGTAGGCGCGCTCTCCTTCCTCTCCCCCTTTTCTGTTCTCGGGCACCCTGGCGCTCAAGTGCCATCACACTGAATGCGTCTCGCGCGCTGTTGCTGCTGCTGCTGCTGCTGGACGCTTTTAATGGATATGTTACGTCTATAGATATACAACGAACGATGCATCGAGAAAGTGTATCGTCCCGATGTGTGGATGAAATCTTTGCTCATTTTAAAGAGGTCCGGGACCTCAGGTTCCTCTGTTTCTCTGTACGCGCATATTCTCAAAACGGATCCAAGTCATGGGAAAAATTGCACATAGTTATAGATGTTATCATATTATGCAATGCATACATTTTTGAATTTAATTGAATCGACAGCACGGTTTTCGAGGAATAATATTGAAATCAGACCCCTACGCAGGATTCGCTCGAGGAAGGGGTTTTCGCTTTTGTTTTATTCAAAATGGAGTTTCCAGAAATTTTTTATTTCAATCATTGAAAAATTCTATTATTTCGTGACTTTAATCTTCGGATTTCATGCTTTTTCAATTTTTGAACCAAAGATCAAAAAATTCTGGGGCTTTCGGAAATGTTTACAATATTTATGGGGATTGTGATAATATGTGATAATTATGGAATTGAGGATTTTAAGTGTTTTTTTTTTCTGTCTTCTGTAAAGTCGAAATGGACTTTTTTCCGGGATTTAAGCAGTTTATTGGAGGTTTTTCTATTTCTCAATTATCGGAATGAAATTTTAGATTTTAGGTATTTTGAAAATTTGCAATCATGGAATTTTAGAATGTTCAATCTCGAGTCTTTTTATTTTTGGAAATTTCGAAGATTGAACTTTGAGTTTTTTAGGAATTTCAGAGGTTTTTGAGATTCTAGAAAAAATTCTCAACTATGCAGATTGTTTAGCAAGCGAAATCGTGGATTTTAAAAATTTTTCATGCTTTTGGAATTTTCGACTTGGAATGTTGATAATTTTTTCATTAGTTCCGAAATTCCGGAGTTTTTACCGGGGTTTTCGCAATGTATTGAAGACTTTAATTTTTCAGTTTTCGGAATGAAAATTTTAATTTAATGTATTTTGACAATTTGAAATAATGAAAATTAAAAATTTTCACCTCGTATCTTTTATTTTTGGAAATTTTTGGGGATGAAACCTCAAGTTTATCATAAATAAAATTGTAGAGTTTTTTGGGATTTGAGAGAATTCTCCATTCTGCAGGTTTCTATATTTATAATATTTGTAATTTCAAGTGCTTCTGGAATTTTAGAATCGAAGTATTGAGAATTTTTTCAATTTTTCCAAAACTCCCGAGTTTTTCAGGGATTCTTTAAGTTGATTGAAGATTGTCCAATTTTCAAGTTTTTGAAATGAAAACTTCGATGGAATATATTTTGACAATCTGAAGTCATGGAGTTTTAGAATGGTCAATTTTGAGTCTTTTCATTTTTGAAAATTTCGACAATTGATCTTCAAGTTTTTTCTTAATTACAGAGTTTTTTGGGAATGGAGAGAATTTCGTAAAAAAAAGCGAAGAATTCAGCCAATTGGAGTGGTTTGAACCCCCCCCCCCATGCGCACAGACCCGATTGAAATTTATAACTTCACGAAAATTATTCTGCAGTTGATAAAAATTATGCTGAATGGAGTTCTGGAAAATTTTTCTCATTAAAGCAATCTCGTTCGTAATAAGCAACTGAAACACTGGTAACACGTCAGTATGTAAGTTAACCTGGAAAAATGACACATGCCCTGGAAAACCTCAAAATGTCGTATTAGTATATTATGCGCCAAGGCGCATAATGAGGGTCTTTACGCGACGAGCGGCAATGCTCGCAGGACGATCGAAGCCGAGGCGAGATAAGTCCTGCGATC
>JAPYZK010002903.1:0-13003 GCA_030522785.1 Platygaster equestris | reverse complement strand
AAAATTTCCTCGATACTTTTTTTTGGGGAAGCTCGAAAAACACGGTGCGCGGCGCGTATTGATTAACATTGAAATATTAATTCACGAATTGCTTTTTATGTCTCAAGTCAAGTGTTTTCGTCATCGCTAACGTATTTCACGCTAGTACATTGAATTTGAGCTCATTTCGTCGATAAACAACGAAGTTTGGACGAGTTGAGCACACAAAAACTATTTAATTCGATCCAATTTGTAAACCAGTTTTCATTTTTTATCTCGTAAATGATAAGTTGGATCGAAAATTTTGTTAAAAATAATTCGTGCCTTTTTCAATGATCTATAGGGCCATATTTTTTTCTTCCTCATTTTCCGACTTTTTCTTCGGGACAATATTTTCCCGGCACTTTGCCTTACGAAAAGAGATACGAAGTATGCCTCGCTGCGCCTAAACGGTTGTTGCACGGAGGCCCTCATTTGTTCAAAAACAGCGCATTCTACGTGAAAAGTCAAGAGAATCTTTTCGATTCAGAATGATCCAATTGACAATATGATTATTTGTTTGCACTTAAAAAATTGACTTGTTGAATGTTAACTTAATTTGTCGATTTAAAAAAAATTGACCATTTTCCCGAAGAACTGGGTACTTTTTCGAAACTTCCGCTTCCGCCAGGGTACTTAAGGCGACATGGTATGTTCAACAAAAAGTGGCTTGGATAAAAAACAACACGTTGAAAGATGTAGAAACCGACGGCAAATTAAATAGAGAGCGAAACAATTTTCGATGATCGGGCCGGCGCGGTCGTGGTGGGGGTAAGCTCGAGCGAGAATTGAGGGGAGCGGCGAATTGAAAAGAGGCAAATTAACTAGAGGCGGCTGTATATTGAGTGAATCAACTGATTATTTTTAAGCTTTTTTAGATATTTTGAGCTATTTTAAATCTGATTGAATTTGCTTTGAATCATAAAATGCAATTTTTTTGTAGTTAATTCATTCAGTGATTTTCATATATATACTGGAATGATCGAAATCGAAGATGTTGATTCGAAATTCGTAGATTCAAAAGTGTAAAAAGAACAGAAATGTTGCAAACTAATACTTCGAAGTAGATTTGAAAATGTCAGAACAAAAATTGAAAAGAAACTAAATTTTTAATACTTTCCGAATTGTTATTAGAAATTGAATCTTTGTGTTAAGGTTTAAAGATGTTGCGAAAATCTCCGGAAGTTTTGGAAAATCAGAGTTTTTAATTATAAAAAACTTTTTGGGAATTTGAATTGAAGAATTTTGTATTCAATTGATTCAAAAATGTCGAAAAAAATCCAGAAGATTTGGAAATTTGAAATCATCAAGTAGAAAGAAGTTGTTTTAAATCAAATTCTAAGTAGTTTCGAAAATGTTAAGAAAACGGAAATTTTGAAAACTCAGATTTCGGAGTAGATTTGAAAATGTAGAAACGAAAATCAAAATACTCCTATAATCTTCATTAGTAATTGAATTTAACCAGCAGATTCGAAAATTAAAAAAAAAAATTCAAAAGTTGGGTAAATTTTTGAAACTTCGAAGTTTACTTGTAAAAAAAGACAACATTTAGAAATCAAAATTTGAATGTAGATTGAAAATATATTTCAACAAAATAATTTGAAATCATAGAAACTGGATTTTTTAATTTTTAAAATGTAGTGACCCTCAAATATTTATTGAGCGACGAAAAGATCATAAAATTTGGACTACGAAATTTTAGTTATTTCGACATTTCAACAAGAGATTTTGGAAATTTCAGTTTCGACGTAGACTCGGAAATTTTAGGACAAAGTATAAAATTCCAGAAGCCCTAATTTCATGATCCGCATTTTTTTTCTTCAATATAATTTCAACTGGAAATAAAACATGAGTAGAATCAAAAAAACGGAAACTCCGAAAACTCTCATTAGTCTTATTTACAGAAATATTATATTTCGTATTATTCAAATTGAGTTAATGAAAGTAGATTCGAAAATGTTGGGAAAAAAAAACGAGAAAAGTTTTGGAAAAACAAAATGTCATATTACAATAGAATAAAAAAATTTCAGCAATTTCAAGTGCCTACTTTTAAAATTGCCGTTTCATAAATCCAACATTCTAAACTGGATTTTGAAATTTTGTAGATTCGAAAATGTTAAAATGAAAATTATCAAAAATGTGGAAACTCAAATTCCAAAATTGAAAAATTCGGTTACCTTAAAATTTTATTTATGTGATAAAAAATTGACAAATTTTGAAGTTCGAAAATTTCTTGAACTTGAATTTTTAGTAAAACAGTTCAAAAATTCAGAAATTTTGAAAACTCCGATCGAAACCCCAAAATTTTTGTGTAATACTTTCGAAACTTAATTAAAAAATTAAATTACAAATTATATTCGAAAACGTTGAAACATGAAGAAATTCGCAAACTTAGATTCTGAAGTTTCAATTTATGGTAATTGAATTTTCAAAATTCAAGAATTGAAAATAATCGGAGTTATATCAGTAGATGTAGAGAATGTTATAAAAATACAACATTTCGGAGACTCGAATTTGAAGTCTGCAATTTTTACGATTTTGAAATTTTAATTGTAATACATCGAATTTTTAGACCAAGATTACAAATTTGTCAATTACAATTGATAAATTGGATAACGACTGATTGAATTAATGTTTATTAATCATAAAATATTTAAAATAATAATAATAATGAATATCAATGAAAAACATCCATAAATATAGATGAATATAATTGATATTTCTGATGTTATTTACTATGAACATTGTGTGGAAATCATGATAAGAATAATATTACAATATATATTATTCATTATATATCATGCTTATAGATGAACATATTTGAATAAATCAAATAAGTATTAATGAGACTAAGCTTTAGCACACAGTCCAAATTATTAGTATAATAATATGAATAATTATGATTATTAATAAACTTTGAGTATTTTCCAGACTTTATTATATACGTATGATTTTTCCACTCTCGTTTTACGTAAATTTCGTATACAGTGTGTTAATTGAAAAATATAAAATTGTTTACAATTTTTGTTCCAAAACACAAATTCGAAAAAAATCCTTTAAATTTCATCGTCGTCGTCGTCGTTGTCACCAGTGTTTCTGGTGTTTTCTTTGTCCTCGGGTTTTCCGAACAATGGGCCATATTTTTTTTCGTCCGTTTGTCTCAGAGTTCCATTGACTTTCATCGCGTTGTAAATGTCTTCAACAACGTTGTGGTTCTTTAATAGTTGGAGTCTTTCGGCCAGTAAGTTTTTTCGCTCTTTTTCGGCTTCTTCCGATATGAGCTCTGGCTCGAAGGATGACATTTTTTTTACCTGATAGAACAACAAATGTATTTATTATTCATTTATTGATTTATCTAAGGTCGGGAATTGCGAAATTTTCGCATTTCTGAATCTCTAAATTGTTAAGTTTTTCAAAGTTCCGTATTCTGATGTTCAAATTTTTAAACTGAACTCGGAATTTGAACTCATTTTCGAATTTGAGATAAAAGTGCTCGTGTTTGCAATTTTTGGAAACCCGAATTTAACAACCGGTCGTGCTATGCAGAAATCATACAGCGCGCAACCGATTATTGCATAGATTTTTTCAATTCATGAATTTACACTTTTGAGTATTTTAGTACGTTTTTTCGAACCCGAATTTGAACGTGTAACGTATTTTATTAAGGATTAGAATTGTGAATTTTGCAATTTTCGAATTAAATTGTTATGATGTTCGAGTATTTGAAATAAAATTTGGAAATTTAATGAATTCTCGGATTCGAGATAAAAGTTTAAATGTTCGAGATTACCTGAATCTTCGGATTTTCGAATTCAATTTTGTTGTTCGTTTTTTCGCACTTAAATTTGAAATGTCAACGAACCATTGAATTTGAGATTAAAATTTTAAAAATTCGAATTTTGTGGAGTTGTCTATTCTAATGTCCGAATTTTTGTACTTTCATTCGGAGATTTGGAAAATTATTCAATTTGAGATGAAAAATCCAATGTTTTTAATTTTTGGAATCCCTTAATTTATGTAATTAAGAATTCAACTGTGTCACTTTATTTTTTTCTAACTCGCATTTCGATACTTATCGGTATTTTCAACTCAAGATCGAAATTCAAAATTTTTAATTTTCTCTACGCGCCTACGCCTCAATTTATGAACATCACGCGCTATGGGATTTCTGGAGCGCGCAACTAGTTATTACATAGTTTTAATTTTTCGAATTCGATTGTTCCGCGCGGTGTATTTGAACTTCGAACTGAAATTTGGAATGACATCGAATCATTATATCCAAAAAGAGAATTCAAGTGTTTGCAAATTCCTTTATCGCGAAATTTTTGAATTTTCGAATTCAACGTTTTGGTGTTCATTTTTTACGACTCAGATTCGGAATTTCAGCGAACTATAGAATTTATGGTGAATATTCCGAAAATTACAAATTTTAAAATTTTCGGAGTTTACTATTCTCATGTTCGAATTTTTTAACTCAAATTTGGAATTTTAACAAATTCTTAGATTTGAGATCAAAATTCCAATGCTTCCTATTTTCGGAGTCCCTTAATTTATTAAATTTGGAATTCAAATATTTCACTTTTCGTTTCTTCGAACTTGAATTTCAATATTCATCGGCTTTTTTAATTCGAGATGAAAATTCCGAAGTTCGTAATTTTCTGACTCCTTGTCGAATTTCTGAATTGGAAGCTTCTATGCAGTAACCGGTCGTGCGTCGTCAGATTTATGGAGCACACAACCGGTTATTGCATATTTTAAATTATTTGTATTCGACTGTACTAACTCAAATTTTGAATGACAACGAATTTTTGTATTTAAGATGACAATCAATATTCGCGAATTCTTCTATCCCAGAATTTGCGAATTTTCGAATTCAACGTTTTGATGTTCATTTTTCGGAAAGAAATTTGGAATTTGAACGAACTGTCAAATTTGAGATTGTTAAGAAATTTCGAATTTTTTGGAGTTCACTTCTCTAATGTCGAATTTTCGTGAATTTTATTTGGAATTTCAACTAATTTTTTAATTCTTGTAATTTTTAGATTTCACTGTTTTGATGTTTGCTTTTTCGGACTTATATTTGAAATTTCAGAAAATTATTGAGTGTAGGATGAAAATTCGATAATTCTCAAATTTCTAGAGCCCTTAATTTTGCATTTTTCTAAATTTACATCTTTAATGTCCGCAGTCTTGAACTCGAATTCGGCATTTTAACGAATTTTCGAATTCGAGATAAATAACCGGAATTTTCGTATCTGTGCACGAAAATGACGCATTACTTGATTTTATTATTCAGAGTTCATTCATATTTTGATTAATTCATTTTTACATGAAATTTTATCAGAAACTCCACAAATTAACAACGACTCAAAAAATACAACAAATATATCACTTCATTTAATTAAAATGATCAAATAAAAGTAATCATGTCAAATAAATGATAATATATTCCATAATAAATCGGAAATTTTCTTCCCTATTGAAATTTGAAATTATACACCGGGTCTGCCCGGTGTGTACATTATTGAACAAAAGTCGGTTCATATGAGCGATAAAATCGTTTAAAGCAAAACAGACTTGACTATTCCGAACATACAATTATTTGTTATAGCTGACTCCTTTTACTAAAGATTCCCTTGTCCTCAAACTCACCGTTGTTTTGCGTTTCAAAAAACTTCTCGGGAATTTCGGTTTCCTGGAAGTTTCGGTTTCAACGCCAACTTTCAGGCCCTTCCATTTCCCATACAATAATTTCCTTTGTTCCTCTTTCGATCTCAGCTGCAGCAAAACGAAAATATAACATCGCCCCGACATTTCAGATGACGCAATAATTTTTTTCATTTATTAATGAACATATTCTTCATTTCAGTGCTTTTATTTCGTTTTTCCTATTTTATAAGTGAATTTTTATTCTATTCCTTGAAATAAATTTTTCAATATTGAGTGATTTTACAATTTTCGGACATTGTAAATTTTTGACGTATTTCACAAAATTACGAAATTTTTTATAATCATCATTTTTTTCTAGTGTTTCATCATGAAATTTTTGGTTATTTTTCGTAATTCCGTCAAAGTTTCAAATTATTCAATAAGTCAAGGATATTTGTAATTTTTAATGTTTTTTACACTTCGAGAATCTTTGAATTTTTCCCGAATTTGCAATTTCCGCATTTTCTATAAAATGTTACGAAAATTCGCAACTACTATTTTCAATTTTAATGTTTTCATTTTTTTTCACGACTTTTTCAGTGAACTTCTATTATTATATATTTTTTGGAATCAATTCAACAATCGGTATTTTCCTGATTTTTTTTTTCATTTTACAAAATTGCGAAGTTCTTTGTAATTCCGTCAATTTTTTCGTAATTTTTAAATTTCGTAACTTTTTATATTGATTCCTCTTTTTAGCTCCTCCTTGATCATATAGCTCAGCTCGATTTTTCTAGGCGTTTTTGATATCGTTTCAAAAACCGATAAATCGGTTTACTATGATTGTTTTTATGGTACTCGCAAAGTTTTGATGGTGTTTTGTTGTTATTTTCAACGTGTTTCAAAATCTTCCAGCCACACATTTTCCTCAATGTACTAAAGTGTCACAGTATCCCCAAATATGCATGAAATAACTTGTCATGAACATTTTTATTATGTTGCAAGCCCTATTTAAGAATACCAATTTCCCTACGTCAAATTCCTCGCGCTGAAATTTAGAAGCCTCTTCACGCGCTCTCGAGGCCGCGGTCTCTTGGAAAGTCGACGCGAATTGCTCGAAAAACGCGGCGTATTTATGCCCGTCGTCGACTGGGTAAACTTTTCGAAAATTGCCGAGGTGCGAGTCCTCCCAGTCGAACTGGCATCGCGCCGCATCACCGCTTTTCCCCGATCTCAGTCCTGCGGGCTCATCTCTCGCGCTGCGGATCACACAAAAAAACTTCGAATATGCAGCTGTTCTCAACTAGTGCAATATGAAGATTATTTTTCATCGAATAGAGGAATTATTATCACACTAGTTGAGAAATGGGCTGTTTTCCAGAGGGTTGGAAAATGATCTAGTACTCAACTAGTGTGATAATGATTTATGTTGTAGGGTTTTTCCCCGGTGTGAACACGGTTCATGCACACGTTCAGTACAATTTTTTTGCGAAACATTTAATAACGTAAAATTCAAATTTGTAGGTGGGGTTTTTTCCAGTGTGAGTGCGCTCATGCCTTCGTTTGTCATGGAGTCAGAGAATTTTTTTTCGCAAAACTGACAGTTGTAAGGTTTTTCGCCGGCGTAAACATGCTTATGCACATGTCTAGTACATTTTTCGCGGAACATTTAATAACGTAAAATTCACATTTGTACGGTTTTTCTCCAGTGTGAGTATGCTCATGCTTTCGTTTGTCACTGGAGTCCAAGAATTGTGTATCCCGAAATTGACTGTTGTGTGGTTTTTCTCCGGTGTGAACATATCCTCATACATGCACACGTTTGGTATACAATTTTTTGCGTCAAATTTAATAACGTAAAATTCGTATTTATAGGGTTTCTCTCCAGTGTGAACACGGTCATGCACACGCCTAGTACAATTTTTTGCGGAATATTCATTTATTGAATTCATTTATTGCAGGGTTTTCCTCCAGCGTGAGTGCGCTCATGTCGACAGCATGAGCACACTCACCCCTTAAAAAAGAACATGGAATCGGAGAATTTTTTATCGCAAAATTGACAATTGTATGGTTTTTCCTCGGTGTGAAGAGCTCATGCCGAACTATTTTGTTTCAACAAATGCGAGTTTTATAATCACTAGATGCCAGTTGAAAAATAATCTTCCCACAACTTACGAATTATATTTTATCCTACAACATGAAAAAATATTGACAACAGCGGGAAAAGTACGCACTTTTTCCACGGCGTTGGACGAAAAATAAATCAAACGAAATCGCGTCTTTTCGATCTTTTGCGCGCGTCAGACGAAAATGAATGTTAAAGTTTGACTGAGTGAAAAAGCGATTGCCCAACCGGGACAATTATAGGTTGCATTTTTTGCGCCTCGCCAAAGTGAGGACATTTGATTCATTTCGTAATTGCGTTTTGACTTTGAAATCGCCGTTGGCTGCGCGTGAATCCATGCCAAATCTGATGAATTTTCATTCGTTGGACTTTATTTGAACGTATTTTATAATTTAGAATTGTAATTTTAACTTTTTTCGCAAATTTTCAGAGTTTCATATTCGAAATAATTCCAATCGAAAGATTATTGCTTTTCGGATTTGTGCACGCAAATTTAAAAATCAATTTTTCAAACGTGAATTTTTGACTTTTCGTGCTCAAATTTGAATTTCAAAGGAATTTTCGGATTTGGAGTGAAAATTTAAATATCTTCAATTTCCGAAATTCAATAATTGAATAGCTCCATGCAATAACCGCTCGAGGATTTCCTCGAGCGTGCAACGGGTCATTGCATTGAACCATTCAGTTTTCGTATTTGGAAAGTTTATTATTCTGATGATCGAGTTTTAAATCGAATTTGAAATTAAGAGGAATTCTTGAATCATTTAAGGTCAAAATTGGAGTTTCAAATTCCTGAATTTTTGCATTTTTTTAACTTAAATTTATATCTGCAGCGAATTTCGGGGTTACATTACGACTTCCTAAATTTCTTGAACTCATCAAGACTTGAAGTTCAAATTTCCGAAATTATTTTTAAAATTGCATATGATGTTTGAATTCCCGTTGAAAATTTCGAAGTTTTGCATTTTTTAATTTTCGATCTTTGCCACTCTGATGTTGGAAATTTTGAACTCGAGTTTGGAATTTTTGCAAATTCTTAGATTTAAGATGGATATTTCATACTGAATCCCTTAATTTCGGAGTTTTCAAATTGAACGGCTTCATGCGGTTATTGCATAGAGCCGTTAAATTCAACTGTTATGATGTTCATTTTTTCTAACTTAAATTTTGACTTTCATCAAACTCATAAATTTGGCTGAAAAATTAAACATTTTCCGAATTCCTCTATCCTAAAATTGTTTATTACCGGTGTATACTAATTTGATGTTAGAATTTTCGAACTCAAATTCAAAAATTTGACAAATTCTCAGATTTGAGGTGAGAATTCGAACATTTGCAATTTTCTGAGACCCTGGATTAATTAATTTTTGATTTGAACTGTTTGAATATCCGTCTTTACGAACTCAAATATTAAATTCAAATTCTTGAATTTTTTGGATTAAAATTTCATTTTTGGCGATTTCCTGATGAATCCCTGAATTTTCAAATGTTTCAATTTCACTATTTTCATGTTTCTTTTGTCGGGTCTGAAATTTGGAATTTTTAGCAAACTCTTGAATTTGAGATGGATATATTCCAGAAATTTTAAATTTTCCAAATTTTCGGAGTTTATCATACTCATGTCCGAATTGCTGAACTTCATTTCGGAATTTCCACGAATCTTCGGAACTGAGGTGAAAATTTCAACGTTACATAGCAATTTTCTGCATCCCTGATTTTTGGAATTAAATTGTTTCACTTTCCATTTCGAATTCGAATTTTATCATTCATTGGCCTTTTCAATTTAAGATACAATTTCCAAATTTTGTAATTTTCCAACTTCCTGTCAAATTTCTGAATTAAACTGCTCGAACCAGTCGCGCGCTATGTGATTTTTACAGCGCGTAACTGGTTATTGCATAGTCTCAAAATTTTTCGAATTAGAGAGTTCTAATAATGGAATTTTCGAACTCGAATTTTAAATGTCAATGCTTTTGCGCATTTTCAGTGAGAAAAATGCGTATATTTGCGAATTCCAGAATCCCTGAATTTCCGAATTTTCTAATTAAACGTTTTGATATTCGTTTTTCCGGACTCAAATTTGGAATTTTAGCCAACTATTGAATCTGAGATACAAATTCCATGATTTTCGAATTTCTGGAATTTTTGGTTTTCACTATTTTGTTGTTCGAATTTTTGAAATTTTCATTAGGAATTTTGACCAGTTCTTTAATTGGAGATAAAAATTCCATGGTTTGCTATTTTTGTGAATCCCTTAACGTATAACTTGCTGACTCCCTATCGAATTTCTAAATTGAACGGCACTTTGCAATAATCGGTCGAGCACAATACGATATACCGAACGCGCACTCGGTTATTGCATAGAGCTTTTTAATTTTTCGAATTTTTTTGTCGGACATTTGAATTTTCGAACTCAAATTCGAAGTTTCAAGAAATTTTTCCATTATAGATGCAAATTCAAATATTTTCGAATATCAGAATCTCCTGAATCCTTGAATTTCCGAATTTTCAAATACAACTGTTCTTCAATTTAAGATCACAATTTCCTCGCTTGCAATTTTCTAACTTGCTGTTATCTTCGAATTTGCGAACCCTAATTCATACACACTAGCCACGAATTCATATTCCAACATTTGAAATTTTATGATTCTGATAATTTCAAAATTTTTGAACTGATAACTGATAACTGTCTCTTGACTGATATTCCATAATTTGAAATCCTAATTCCAAAGTTCGTCAATTACTTCTGACTAATTGTAAGTTACAATATTGTCCATAATATAACTTTTCTGGTTCACCTTAGATTTTGCAGATTCGGGTTTTGGAGCAATCGCACTCGAGCACGTTTTCTGTCATCTTCCAGGATTCTTTTCTTGTCCATTTGATGGAGATTCAGCATTTCGAAAGTATCTCGTATCAGAGATTCTTTCACGTCCTTATCAATTTGAGCATCAGTATGAAAACTCGGGGAGTGATTTACCTATTGCAAATAATGATGTTATTACACAATTCATATAGTTAAAAATACAACCGAAACCAGAAAAATCCTAAACTGTTCGCAGAAAGTCTGTACTAAATTCACGTAAATTGCGTTAACTATTAAGGCGTTAACTATTACGTGGAGTTCACGATAAATTTACGTAAAGTTCACACTTAATTCACGTAAAAATCACGTAGACTGCTTGCGTGAACTATTTACATAAAATTAAATTTACATGTACACTACATTTACGTAAAAACTACAATAAATGTTTACGTACGCTGTTCACATAAAGTTTATACTGAATTTACATAGTGTTCACACATACATTTCAGAAATTACGAAATTACGTAAACTGTTTACAGGAAGTTTGAACTCAATTTACGCAAAAATTTCGTAAAACTGTTTGCTACAGACTAAATATAGAATGAAATTTCACGAATTTTTAGGACATATTGCTGCATTTTTGTGTAAGTATCAAAAAACGGCGAAATTCACTGGTAAAAATACCTCCAGCAAATAAGGCTTCAGTTTCCAATCCAGGAGAACATCGAAACCCAAAAGTTCGAAGCAAGAGCTCCTCATTTCGTGGGCCGCAAAACACGTGTTGTAACAGTGTTTCAGCGTCGGATAAGCAGCAATCACTGTTTTTACTATGACTTCGTCAATGTTTTTCCACAATTCTTTCACGTCCACGTTTTTCGTTTGTAGATATTTATTTAAGTACGAAATTTTTCTGAAATTTTCAGATTTTTATTATGATTTTACCCTGGAAAAACCAATGGGCGAGTTATCTTGAGATTATCGCGAGCTTTTTTCGGTCATTTTCTGAAATGATTATTCTAAATTTCGGAAATTTTGATGTATGATATAAGTGTCTGAAAATGAACATATACGTTCTTTTCAATTATATAGGAATTCCCGAATTGGCATGACATTTACTTAAATAGTCAGTTCCCAGTATCAACGAGAAAAGCATCTTCAACGTCTTTACAATAAATTCACGTGAAAATTATGTAAATTGTTCGCGTGAAAGTTACGTGAACTGATTACGCCAAACTGATACTTTCGTAGATGATTTACGGGAAGTTTGCACTAAATTTACTCAAAAATTACTTACATTGCTTATGTGAACTGTTTACCTACTAAATTCACGCAAAAATTACGTATATTGTTCACGAAATCTGTTAACACTAAATTGACACTTACGTATACTGTTTACACGAAGTTTACACCAAACTTACTTAAAAATTACCTTAATTTTCTACGCGAACTATTTACCTACTAAAATTAAGTGAGGATGACGTAAACTATTCACAATCAATTTACATAAAAAGTACGTTAATTGCTCACGTAAAAATTACGTTAGCTGTTTGCTTAAGCTGTTTATACTAAATTTACACTAACGTTAACTGTTACACGAAGTTTACACTAAATTGACTCAAAAATTACCTGAACTTCATATGTGAACTGCTTACCTGCTAAATTCACGTGAAAATTACGTAAAATTTACATGCACTCCCAGAGAACCATTCTCGAAGTTCAGTCACTGAATAATGCTTTTATTGGGCATTGATAGTAGTAAAACTTTTCCATAAATTTGTCTATCAAGGTTTCTGATCTTCAAAATGTTTTGTATGTAAGTGTTACATAACACTTCCATTTCTCATTTCTCACTTCCATTAATCTTAAATTCTCAAAACGTTCATATTCCCGAACTAGAACAACCAGTATCGAGCAACTCTTACCTTTTACTGCCCAGCTCATCATGGGAAATAAAAGTTTTGCTGTGTTTGTTCACTGCATAATTGGTCAAATGCATGTACACATTCGAAATGTTCTGAGACGTCGGTGGTTTGTATTTAGTGGTAGCGAACCTAACAAAAAATGTTGTTTGCAATTATAAAAAAAATTCGACAAATGTTCCATCCCTGATAGTACAGTTTTCACAAATTCCGATTTCAGTTGAAAACGAGGGCGTAGCCAAGATTTTGATAAGGGCATATTACAGGGGGCTCGGTATCTAACAGGCATGTCTCGAACACAATCTCTTCGGGTCCAACAGAAATTTCAAGCAGGTAGAAAAGCAATTAATCATCACAGTTTCGTCTCCGGAAAAATAATGCGTCACTCAACGCTTTCGAAAAAACAACAATACCCAATAATGCGTCTACATGAATTTACATTTGAATTTCAAATTGCTGAAAATAGTGTTATCAAAATTATGGAAA
>JAPYZK010002902.1:0-15741 GCA_030522785.1 Platygaster equestris | reverse complement strand
GAATTTCAAGATATTTTCAGGAAATTCTCAAATTCTAGAAAATTATGCACATTCTGAGAGTTTACATGTCTGCAGAACCTAAGAATTCCAGACATTTTAATTACTGTGTAAATTCTGGAAATCCTTAGAATTTTGGCGATTCAAAGAGTTAATAAAAATTTTGAGCATTCTCAAATTTTTAGCAATAAGAAAAACTACAACAATCCTGACAAAGTTGCGGATATACCGATAAATTTAAAAGATTTCGAAATGCAGACGTTTTGAAAATTTTGAAAATTCCAAAAATTCTGGTGACCTTCAAATTTCCAGAAATCGGCGAATTTTTTTCATTTCCGAAATGTTCAAAGAAATTTTATTGAGTTCAAAATATCGTCAAACGTTTTGTGACTTCTGCAAATTTTAGAAATTACGAAAATTCGGAATATCTTCATAACTTCCAAAATTTAAAAAATTATAAGGCAGCATGGAGAGTAACGAAGCGCTCACTCATCCGTGATGTTGCTTTAGTTATCGATACTGATTGTTTCACAAACGTTGAAATATGTTTTAAATCCGACTAGGAATGCGATTCTGAATCGGTTTCGTTCAAAATCGTTTCAATTTCGCTCAAAAATGAGATTTGGAATTACGTCCGTCGAAATACGTTCAAATCCTATTCAACATTTTTTACTTTCCAGTCAAAACCGCTTAAAGTCTAAGTCGGACTTGGCCGACTATCACCGTTTAAAATCGCTCTGAACGCCTTAAATCCGTTTAAATCTGTTTAAAAACGATTAATTTACGTTCTAAATTTCGACTCGGGTTATTTTCATGTTTGTGAATATTTATACAAAATTTTATAGAAATTTTGAATTATGTATAATTATTGTTCTACTTCATTTATTTCCTATCGAATAATTTTCCGAATATTTTTATATTTCTAATACAATTGAACATTTTTCATTTTTTTACTTCACCTTTCCTCCCACTCGGAACCGAATAATTGATGTCTGTGAATTCAACATCCACTGGTTGCAATTTCGAAAGATGTGTCGTATTACGAGTTTCCCCGTTAGACACGCAATCTGTAGATTTTTCCATTTTCGTCCTCCAACTTCCCTTTTTATTAGAGATAGAATTCCATAATTTAGATGATGATTACCCAACAGTAATTACCATGTCCACGTACAATTGATTATCTTATGCTGTAAGAATAAAATTTGTTTGATTCGCGAATTTCAATGCACCAAGTTTTAGTCAAATTTTTCTGTTTGAATTATAATGTTTGAATTTTTAATGAGTGAATATATATGACATGTTTACTTCGGTGAAGTTTTACGAACTTTATAAAATCAATTTGTATTTGATTTAACATAATTATCAAATACATGCGAAATTCTGAAAATTTTTGAAAAATGTTACGAAGTGGTCGAAATTTTGCAGAATAATCGAAAAAATTTTGTTCTAACGATCTATGAATCCTGAGAACTCAACTTCGAAATATATTTATTATAAAAAAGGTGCGAATTTTGAATTTCGCAGGCTACAGCAATTTTCCATAATTTTCATGAGTATTTAATTTCTCAAAAATCTAAAATTCCTAAGGTTTTAGAAAATGTCCAGAATTGTCCACTAATTCAACGGTGGAAGTTTTATAAATTGAAATTAGTAAACAGAAACGATTTTACCATAAGTAAGTTGAATTCAATAATTTCTTTTTCAGAAGTGTGAAAATTTTTTCATTTTACGAATTTTCGAGAACATATATTATGTGACTTGAGATCAGGAAATGAGGTTTGCGAGGAAAAGCAGTAAGGGCCATATTTGAGGGGTCGGAAAGCAGAACGCAATGGGCGCGTGACCCTCGGCTGACTAGTAGGCAGAGGTGGGGATGCTTCGCTGCTCCCGCGATCGAATGCAGGATCGATTGATTTTTCGGGACTCTTTGAACTCGCTGCCGTTTCGTGAATATTGATCGAATCGGGCTGATTTTTATACCAACATGTTTGTGAAGCTTTAGCGCTTCCAATGAATCTAGTTGTATGTCGAATTTGTTTAAACAATCGCTCCCAAATAATTAACAAACTTTACATCACTTTTAGTTGTATAGCTGTTATAAATTTTTTTTATTCACTATTTTTTTAACAAAAACTTTTTTATGCGTTCAAGTATACCTTGTAAGAAAGTTTTTGTTAAACAAAATGGTAAATTAATGAATTTGTTACAGTCTTCCAACTAAAAGTGATGTAAAGTTTGTTAATTGTTTGGGAGCGATTGTTCTAACAAATTCGACATACAACTATGTTCATTGGAAGCGCTAAAGCTTCGCGAGCATTTTGGTATAAAAATCAGCCCGATTCAATCAATATTCACGAAACGGCAGCGAGTTTAAAAAGTCCCGAAAAATCAATCGATCCCGCATTCGATCGCGGGAACAGCGAAGCATCCTCACCTCTGCCTACTAGGCAGCCGAGGGTCACGCGCCCATTGCGTTCTGCTTTCCGAGCCCTCATTTGTTCTCTCGCTCTGTGTGCGCCCTCGCAGTCATACACATGGAAATATAGGAAGGGTCGCGGAAAGAACGAACGCAGGTTCGTTAAAATTAATTGGGAGCGTGGCTGCAGTTACGATCCCGAGAACAATAGGTTCCCCCGTGGCTCGGAGAAACTTTGACAAGTTTACTTTTTTCTATTTCCCGCATCATTATTTTCTATTTGAAAACTAACTTCGCAAATAATTTTGAAGATTTCCAAAATTTTTCGATTTTTCTGATAATTTTGGAAAGTTTATAGAATTTTGAAAATTTTCGGAAATCCTACGAATTTTCGAAATTCTCGAAAATTTCAGAAATTTGAAAAATTCCGAGAATTTTCTGAAATAAAAATTTGGGATTTCAGGAATTTGTGGAAATTGTAGAAATTTTAGGAAATTTCAGAAATTTTGTATTTTCCTAAAAATTTTAAAAATTGAACGGTTTTCTGGGACAACCAGACTTCCGCTCGGATCTGGACTGCCTAGCAGGCAAGGGTGGGGATGCCTCACTGCTCCCCGCGGTAGAATGTGCAATCGATTAATTAGTGACGCTATTTGTAAATCGCCGTATCTCAGTCAATATTGATCGAATTGAGCTGATTCTTTTGCCAAAATGTTTATGAGGCTTCAGCGCTTCTTACGAACTGAGTCGTACGGCGAATTTGTTTGAACAATAATTTCTGGACAATAAAAAATTTTCTGTGAGTTTCAATGAAAAAATTCAGTTATTAATTTTGAAACTGACAAAACTGATGAATTTATAATTATGAAAATCGTTTTCGATAAATCCTCATAATTTTTGTCAATTTGCAAATTAATAACCAAATTTTCCCATTGAAACTCACAAGAACGTTTTTTCTTGTCCAGAAATTATTGTTCAAACAAATTCGCCGTACGACTCAGTTCGTAAGAAGCGCTGAAGCCTCATAAACATTTTGGCAAAAGAATCAGCCCAATTCGATCAATATTGACTGAGATACGGCGATTTACAAATAGCGTCACGTATTAATCAATCGCACATTCTACCGCGGAGAGCAGTGAGGCATCCCCACCCTTGCCTACGAGGCAGTACAGATCCGAGCGGGTCTGGTTTTCCGAGAGACCGTTCAATTCTGGAGATTCTAATAATTTCGTAAAATGTCGAATAGGGTCTCCCGTGACTCGGAGAATCTTCGACATGTTTACTTTTTTTTATATCCTGCATCACTATTTTCTATTGGAAAACTAGCTTTGCAAATAATTTCACTCAGTTTTTCTCGAAAATATTCAAAATTTTCGGATTTTTTGGAAATTTCCAAAATTTTCGGAAATTTTCGGATTTAGCAGAATTTTTCGTAATTTACAATACTGAAAAAATTTTCTGAAACTCCGTATTTTCGAAATTGGTGGAATTTCCGGTTTTTTAAAAATTTTCCGCAATATAGAAAATTTCTTAAATTTCCGAAAATTCCCGAATTATATAAAATTCTTAAAAATGTCGAAAATTCTTAAAATTTTGTAAAATTTGCAAAGATTCCCGAAATTTTGAAAATTTCTATAATTTTCAAAATTTCAAAAAATCCTTCAAATTTTCGGAAATTTTGAAAAAGTGTACAATTTTTATAATCTTCAAAATTTCCGACATTTTTCAAAACAGGTAAATTTTTCAGAGTTTTTGAAATTTTTCAGAGTGCACAACATTTTTGGAAATTTTCCGAAAATTTTAAAATTTCCAAAAATTCCAAAAATTTTAAAAATTTACGAAAATTTCCGAATTTTCGAAAATTTCTAAAATTTTCAAATATTTAAAAAATATTCAAAATTTCTCCAAAATTCTCCAAAATTTCAAAAAATGTTGAAAATCGTCGAAATTTTCACAAATTTCGAAAATTTTGAACCTTTCTGAAATTTTCAAAAATTCCTAATTTTCGAAATTGGTAGAATTTTCGGTATTTTTAAAATTTCAGCAATTGAAAAAATTACTTAAATTTCGAAAAATTCCCGAAATATCTAAAATTCTTGAAAATGTCGAAAATTCTCAAAATGCTGTGAAATTTCCAAAAATTTCCGAAATTTTGAAAATTTCTACAATTTTCAAAGTATCGAAAAATTCTTATAATTCTCGAAAATTTTTCAAAAGTGCACAATTTTTATAATCTCCAAAATTTCTGACATTTTTCAAAATAGGTAAATTTTTCAGAATTCTAGAAAATTTTCGGAGTGCACAAAATTTTTTGGAATTTTCCAAAAATTTTTAAATTTACGAAAATTTTCAAATATTTCAAAAATATTTAAATTTACGAAAATTTTCAAATATTTCAAAAATATTTAAAATTACCGAAATTGAAAATCGTCGAAATTTTCAGAAATTTCGAAAATTTTGAAAATCTCCAAAATTTTCAAAAATTCCTAATATCTCCGGAAATTTACAAAATTTTCCAACATTTTGAAAATTTCAAAAAATTTTACATATTTTCAAAATTTCGAAAAATTTTTCAAAAGTACGCAATCTTTACAATCTCCCAAAATTTTCGACATTTCACGAAATAAGTAGACTTTCCAGAATTTTGAAAATTTTTCGGAAAATACAAAATTTCAACGATATTCAAAAATTCTTGAAATTTCGAAAATATTGTCAATTTCCGAAAATTCTCGAAATTTTTCAAATTTATGAAATTTTCAAAAATTCAAGAATTTCTAAAATTTCCGAAAATTTTCAAATTTCTATACAATTTTCAAAGTTTCAAAAAATTCAAAAAATGTTCGAAATCTCCAAAATTATTTGCAAAGTTAGTTTTCAAATAGAAAATAATGATGCGGGAAATAGAAAAAAGTAAACTTTTCAAAGATTCTCCGAGCCACGGGAGACAAGAATATATATTTTTGTATCAAGGACTTGAGGCGTGGCTTTTCGGGTCGAGACGATGTGTGAAGCCAAATCTCGTCCCGAGGCGCAGCTGAGGGTCGAGAGGCTTCATACATTGTCTCGGCCCGAAAAGCTCGCCTCAGGTCCGTGGTGCAAACAATATTTTTTGCAAAACACGCACTGAATAGAGGCTTTCAGTCCCTGAAACAGCGTATTGAGGGGGGACATTTGCGACACGGTGCACCGCGAACCTAAAAATGTCAAAACAATATGGACTATATTGTCCCTGTTTTTAGTGGACTTGAGGAACAAAAGCAGGACTTGAAGAACAATTGTAGGACTTGAGGAACGACCATAGATACAATAACAAATCGTCGGTCGTAAATGGACGTCCTCAATGCGCTATTTCAGGGGCTCGAAGCGTCTGTTCAGTGCGTGTTTTGCAAAATAATAATAATTATTATTCTTGTTGGATTCTCTGCAAATGCATACAACATTTATGTATGAAAAGAGGGACAAGGTAAGGTTGCGATGCACATCAGGTGTTTTGAGAAACAACTCGTCATTTTATCATTGTCAGCAAAGCGTGAATTTCCGATTTCAAATAATGTATAGTCATTATTTCGAGCGTTCGCGGATGCAGCAATCAAATACTTGGCTATCGCGACATGAAACCGTTTTGATGTACATATTTCCTTTCTTTAAGTTTATGCAATTTGATCCGGTTATTCGGGAAATCTGAATCTCAAATATACTATGATTGATCGTGAGCGTAATTAGTCATTAATTCATTACAGAGATGATGTTGATCATCATGATAATATACATGATGTAATTATCGAAGTTTATAATGATGGTTATTGGTTGATGGAGATCGTAATAAAAGTTCCAAGTTATCATTATAATACATTTTTTACGCGCAGTGAGATAATGTTTACTGAGTTCGGAAATTATGGAGGGCTTTTCGAATTTGAAATTTTATGAATTTTTCCGAGTTGTGAACGTTTGACATTTTATCAAATTTTCACGTGGAATTTTGTGAAATTGTTGTGTCATCAATTCGATGCACATTTTTTATAAAATATATCATTATTTTGAATTTATCATACGTGCATTATTTTTACGAACATTGTTATTCTGTGTGCATTATGTAAAAGTAATTTTATTTTATTTCAAAAATGCACTCAGATTATTTGTTCGTACAATTTTTTACATTTTGGCTCTTCATTAACAATAATTTTATTTTAAAAAGTGTCTTTTTTTCAATAACCTACTATAATTTTTAAATCGGAAATTTGAATTTCTTGGTGTATTTTTTAAGAGTTTCCTTTCTTTTGTGCAGGTTAAATTAATTGTCAGTTATTTTATCGATGTACAAGTTCATGAATGAAGAATTCTAATAAATAATGGATCAATTTTTCCTAAAAATTAGATAATCTGACATTTGTGCGATGGCTGGCATATTTATCTTGATACTTGTCTGAAACAAATATTTATTTTTCCATTCCCTGATAAATTGTATTTTCGTATTACATTTATTCGAGTAGTAAATTTATACTTAGAACGAAAAATTTAGAAATTCTACATCCAGGAACTTGTAGCCTCTAGTTTTTAAAAACTTGAGAATCCGATAAAATGGATAGTTAAAAGTGGACAGAATTTCTAATTCAGTAATTTAGAACTTGAAATTTGATATTATTAGAAGTTCAAAGTATCGAAAATTCTAATTCGATTCTTGAAAATAACATGTGGATTTGAATATCTGGAAATTTTAAAGTTTTATTTTTTCAAATATACGAATTTAGACTCACAATTTTCAAAACGTCGAGACGTGCTAAATTTTATGAGCCTGTGAAATTTGGAATTTTCGTTGACGAATTCAAATATCTAAATTGCTGGATTCACAAAGCCGGAAGTTTGAGAATTTATCGGTTAAAAAATGGAGGGCAATACTATCGCTTTCTCCCTCTCACTGAGCGACTGCTCCCGCGAGTGAGAAAGACAGTTGCGTAGTTGCCCATCCCTACAAAAGTATATACTTTTTTTCACATCTTCAAAAACTTTCATGTTTCACATTTGAAAATTGTGTGATTGAGTTTGAATTTGTAAATTCAAACCGAACGCAGTTGCGTGATTTACGAAATTTGATAAATCCAAAAGTATAGAATGTAGTAGAAAAAAACCGAAAGGATTGAGATTTGAAAATTCTTATTGTATAAAATTTCTTACAATTTCTTACAAAATTAGTAGGGTTCGAAGATTCGAAACCTAGAGAATATGAAAGAAATCAGTCCACCCATAATATTGACAATTTTCCTTTTTCACAATTTTTCCGTTTTAATTAATGTTGTCCGATCAGATTTATTTTTATCGTGCCACGTTTCTTTTCTTCTCACTCGAAACTCCCCAATTCCAAACATACTTCTTCTCAACATTAAAAACAATACCATATATTATATTTCTTAAATTTTGAAAAAAAAATGTCCGAATGTCTTACAATAATCGGGTTGCCTGTACGAGCGATATACATACGTATGATTTACTTATGCGGCTTATGCTTTACTTATACACCTTCTGGTGTGTTGTATATCGCTCGTGCAAGGAAGCCCAATAATCGATGGAATAGATTGTCAATGGGTTTATAATCAATTTTATGATTTTTTCGATTTCCCATTCAATTTTTTGCAATTAAATGTTTTTTGCAAGATTTTAATCCACCGAGCCGAGAATAGAACCCAGGACCTCCCAATTTCATGAAATTGAGAGTTCCTGGGTTCGATTCCCGGCTCGATAGATTTTTGTCTGGCAACAAATATTTAATTGCAAAAAATTGAATGGGAAATCGAAAACGTCTTACTATAATCCTAAAACCACATCTAACCAAACCATTGAACAATGCACTTCAGAAAACCCAGGTCATTTCTCCTAGAAACGACTAAAACGAACGAAAACCACACACCGGAAACGAGACTTTCATTTCCAACCGCACATGCACTACCATTTTCTCAAAAAAAAAAAAAAAAAAAAAAAAATTGCATCTCAAAATAAGACGTGCGCTTTCTCGAAATCACCTTGTCAGCAAAACCACTAAAACCGAGTCGAATGAAAAAAGAGGCTTTTTTTCAGCAATCAGCATTTAATTGCCACCGTTTTTTCCACTCGCACTGTCATTCGAACGACCCACACTCATAAACCGTCATAGTCATATCGCCATCACGTTGGTCAACGTACATCAAGTACCATATCACTTATCGTCGCGAACCGCAAATTATGCCTCCCTGATGACTTTGATTGAAAAGCAGTCGTTTCTATATTTTGTGAATCACGCTGGAAACGTTATATTTATTTTCGAGCGAATTGGTACTCTCATATTTTGTCGAACTGATAAAAACCCATCACGATTTGTATCTCCACGTTTCTATTACTCTTCGCTTCCTCCTGTCCAGCGTTAGAAACGATTTTCGTTATTTTGTGAGAAAAATTCTGAATCCTCGTTTTATTCTATTTTCTGGGGAATTTTTGGTTTTAAAAATTTGTTACGTTGGAAATGGATAAAGTTATGGTACTTTGAAGGGTGTTTCAAAAAAAATTTTTTCGAGTAGGGTTTAAGAAAATTTGGGTGGATTGGGGGCTATATATATGTAGGGGGGTGGGGGGGTGCATGGGCTGGTTTTTATAGCATTTTTGGAAAAGATCGAGATTTGAAAAGATTTTTTCGTATTTTTTCAGTGGGGGGGGGGAGGGGGATTTTTGAAATTTTACGAGGAAAATTCTGAATCCTCAAATTTTATCTCCGTGGAAATTTTGGTTTCAGTATTTAGTTGTGTTGGAAATGGAAAAAATGATAATGTTTTCGATTTTTTGGATGTTTCCAAAAAAGTTTTTTGAGTACAGGGTTTAAAAATTTGGATGGATTGGAGACTCAAAAATTATGGGGGTTTCTGAAGAGGTATTTTTCGGGGGGTTATAAACTGTATCTTTTCGGAAGAACAGGGAGGGAGGGGGGATTTTCTACATTTGACGAGGGAATTTCTGAATCCTAAAATGTTATCTTGGAGTTAGTTCTGGTTCCATAATTTCGCTGTGTTGAAAATAAAAAAAGTTATTATGGTTTTTGAATTGGGTTAGAAATTTTAGACGGGGTGGAAACTTGAAAATTAATTTTGTTTTAAAATATTTCCGCAAACTGTTTCGATTTTGCAAGTTTTTTGTTCCTGTTTTCATGAAAAATTATATCCAAAATTTTATGAAAGAAGTTATGAATCCTTCAACTTTATCTTTTCGAAAATCGTATTTTGAATCAAGTCTTTTTAATTGGGTTCAAAAATTTATCCCCTTTGAAGCACCAAAAATTATGGGGGCAATGAGGTAGTCTTTCGAAATGTTTCGAAAAATAATTCGATTTTGGAAATTTTACGTGTACGTTTTTCCAGGATGAAATCAATAAGTGTTTCTACTTACTTTCGTGTTTTTTATTGTTCCAACGAAAAATAACTTTTTAATAGATCGGTTGATAAAAAAAGTAAGCACGTAAGTTTCGGAGTGTATTTCCTTCAGATGTTGGCGGCAAACTGAAACTGAACTGACTCTCTTTTAGACTATTGCCGCCTTCTACAACTAATACGCGCACTGCGGGCAACTGCGGGTACGCATGCGTGCAGACTTACAGTGTGCATTGTGCTCGAATCTTTGGCGTTTGGGGGGGTGAATTTTAATGTTGCGCTAACCACGAATTTGGCACAAAACAAATTAGAATCCCAAAAATGCTACCGCGTCAAGTAAAATAAATTAGAATATTCATAAACGAATTTCAGGATATTTGAAGAGCAGTCTTTAAAATTCACGAATTTGCTTTTCCGAGTTCGTATTTTTATCCATTTTCAGTTGCTGAACTCGTAATTTTCATACACACATTTGTATACTCAAAATCGTCTAAGACAATAATTTTATTTTTCATTGATTTTCGAATTTTTATTTTTTGGTTGAGTCATTTTGATTACATGTTTTGAAAATTGAAATTTATACGTAATGTTTCGATTGTTGTTTTAAAATTCTCGAGATGCAAATTTTCTAAAGATTTTTATTTATGTTCAAAAATTTTCGAATAAGCACATAAATAGTGGCATTTTTCCAACTATTTATGTAGACAAAATCTATTAATGTAAAAATAATATTTTCCAAAAATGTAATAAGAAAACAATCATTTTCTTTTATTTCGAAAAATTCTTGAGAATTTTCGAATACATTATGTTTGAGGAAGTGAAAACTTTTGATATCTAAAGCCTAGAAATGATGAGAGAAAAACGATATTAATCAAAGTTTGGCATGCTTTTACGAGAAAAAAAAGTATAATAACTTAAATTATTTGTTCAGACAAAAACAATTATGTTTCGATCGATGAAATCAACCATTTCCCACACGAATACATTCTGATTTTCACGACTTAGTTAATAACACATACACACGCCACAAATAATTAAACTGTCGGAGGAGTCCGCGAATAATTGTATGCTACAATTTTAGAAATTGATGGACAATTGAATGACATACGAGAATTTGAATTCCAAAAAAAAAGTTCAATTGATTTTGTTTACGGAATCAATTTTTTCGGATGAAAAGAGAGCATCAATCACACCAAGTCGAATGAATAAACAACGTCTCATTAAGTCTCAGTCTTGAATAAATTTTGCGTGTATGATTCAATAATCACGAATCTCTAGATGATGTGTTACTCAGGCTTAAATGATGTCGATTTTGATCATTGAATATTTTTAATAATTTTTTTTATTCGATTGAAATTTGTTTGGAATCGTAAAGAAAATGAAGATAGGAATTCTTACGATGCAATCAAAACATTGTAATATTTCCTTTTTTCTCATGTACAAGTATGGAAAGCTTTTTTTTCTGCTACTTCGTATTTTTTTATTCATATAATTCTGATTGACGAAGAATAATCTACGTAGAACAATCGCGAGTTGAACGGTCCGTAAAAAAGATTTAAAATGCACATGTTGAAATTTTCACAGATGTTTTATTGAAATTTTAACACTATTTCAAAATTTCATGAATTCTACTATTTTATTTATAAGAGTATCACATCTGACTTGGAAGTATAGACATTAATGATGCATATGTTCCAAATCTTCCACATCATTTAATTTTCCTGACGTTCATTTCAGTAATCAGAAATATTTTCATTCACCAAATTTTTCGATATTGCTCAGTTCTTCGGAACGTCAACAAAATTTGAATTTTTGAAATGTTGACATATTTTTTTATACTTCTAAATTTCAAGAACTTTTTATTTCTTTTTATTTTTTGAAAATTTTTATACTCTTTGATATTTCGGTAATTTTACATACATTCTGAATTCTCAAAATTTCCGAAATTTCAAAAGTCTTGAAATGGTAAACATTTTTTGTAACTTGTTCATATTTCATAAATTTTTCGAATTCTTCAAAATTTTAAAAATGAAAGAAATTTGTCGCTACCTTCTCAAAGTCCAAAGTTATCGAAATTTTTGGAATTTTCGTAATGTCTGCATGTTCAGATTTTTTAAATTTTATTAAGATATTCACACATTTTTTTAATGTTCGTAATTTTTTGGTTTTCTTTCATTTTCATAATTCTCAAAATCTGCATTATTCTTGGAATCTTTTAAATTATGTGGATTTACGGAATTAAAGAAATAGTCAAAATTATCGATATTCTTATTTTTAAGGATTTTCAAAAACGTCAAATTTTCTGAAAGTTTTTACATCTTTTTCAACAATTTCAAGAAATTAAGTAAATTTATGAAATTTAGTAGTTATGCACATTTATACACTTTGTTGGATTTCCTAAATTTCTTAAATCTGGAAATTCCGAAAATTATGATAAAATGTTGAAAATTATTTGAGTTTTTAAAATTTCCGAGATTTTCAGAACATACTGCTGAAATTTACATGACATGTCTGAATCTTTTGATTTTTTGAATTTTAACACATTTACGAATTTCCTAAATTTTTTCAATTATTCAGAATCTTGAGAATCCTCAAAACTAACATAACTTTGTAATTTTGGTAATTATAAGCATCCTTAAAATTTCGGTCAATATTCTTGTAATATTTTCGAAATCTGTATAATTTTCATAAGTATCATAGATTTCAAAATCCTTGAAATTTCCGAAATTCTCACAATTTTCAAAACGTCTGTATTTTTAAAATCTTCTATTTTATCAACGTATTTTTTCAAATAATTCTAGAAATTAGATTTGATGATCAATTGAACGAGTTGCCCGCGTATTCCGGCGCACTATATAGCTACAACAATCAACATATTTCGTCGCTTTTTTTCCCACAGCCTGTTCGAAAATCCATAAAAAATTGACTCGGGATTGTTACTGCACCCGATTTGCACACGATAATGCAAAAATTCGACCTAGATTTTTTCATTATTGCACTTATTTTCAAGATAAAACTGCATGTGTTTATAAACGATCAGCCAATAGCAGCGCTAGAAAGGGAGCAGAAAAGGTGGTGGGGTTCATTTCTCGGAAGCACTATAATCAACCGTGACTGTTCCCCATCACTGGAGACACTTAACTTTGGTGGTACGACAAAGCGGTACAACGTCAATGCGGTACACGGGAAAAAACAAATGAACTGAGAATTGTAAAGGTTGCACTTCGACGCTGGTATCACAAAAAGTGCTGAATTAGGTCAGAAGTTACCAGGCTCTAGAAACCTGAAAGAATGTAACTAACTGAGTATTTTGGTGTTAAAAACGAGTGCCACGGTAGCGAACTCGCTTGACGGTGTGACTCTGAATCTTGGTACAAGGTGAAACCCCGACGCCGGTATCAGAAATAGTACTTAATTACGTCAGAAGTTGGCAGGCTCTAGAAACCTGAAAGGATAGAACTAACTGAGTATTTTGGTGGCAAAAGCGAGTGCCACGGTGGTGAACTCGCTTGACGATGCGACTCTGAATCTTGGGACAAGGTGGAACCCCGACGATTGTATCAGAAAAAGTACTAAATCAGGTCAGAAGTTAGCAGGCTCTAGAAACCTGAAAGTATATAACTAATTGAGTATTTCGGGGTTGAAAACGAGTGCCACGGTGGCGAACTCGCTCGACGGTGCGACTCTCAATATTGGTACAAGGTTAAACGTCGACGCTGGTATCAGAAAAAGTACTAAATTAGGTCAGAAGTTACCAGGCTCTAGAAACCTGAAAGAATGTAACTAACTGAGTATTTTGGTGTTAAAAACGAGTGCCACGGAGGCGAACTCGTTTGACGGTGTGACTCTAAGTATTGGTACGAGGTTAAACCTCGACGCTGGTATCAGAAAAAGTACAAAATTAGGTCAGAAGTTAGCTGGCTCTATAAACCTGAAAGAATATAACTGACTGAGTATTTTGGTGTTAAAAACAAGTGCGACGGTGGCGAACTCACTTCACGGTGCGACTCTAAATCTTGGTACAAGGTTAAACCTCGATGCCAGTAGTAGAAAAACCACTGAATTAGGTCAGACGTTAGCAGGCTCTAGGAACTTGAAAGAATATAACTAACTGAGTATATTTGGTGTTGAAAACGAGTGCCACGGTGGCGAACTCGCTTGACGGTGCGACTCTGAATCTTGGTACAATGTTAAACCTCTACGCGAGTATTAGAAACGGTCCCAAATGCGGTTAAATATGAGCAGGCTCTAAGAACCTGAATGAATATTACAAACTGAGTATTTTTGTGTTAAAAACAAGTGCCACGGTGGCAAACTCTCTCGACGGTGCGACTCTGAATCTTGGTACAAGGTGAAACCCCCACGGCGGTATCAGAAAAAGTACTGAATTAGGTCAGAAGTTAGCAGGCTCTAGAAACCTGGAAGAATATAACTCACAGAGTATTTTGGTGTTGAAAACGAGTAACACGGTGGCGAACTCGCTTGACGGTGCGACTCTAAATCTTGGTACAAAGTTGAACCTCGACGCCGGTATTGGAAAAAGAACTAAACCAGGTCGAAAGATAGCAGGCTCTAGGAACCTGAAGGAATATGACTAATTGAGTATTTTGGTGTTGATAACGAGTAACACGGTGACGACCTTGCTTGACGGTGCGATTTTGAATCTTGATACAAGGTTAAACCTCGACGCCAGTATTTGAAAACGTACTGAATTACGTCAAAAGTTAGCAGGCTCTAGTAACCTGAAAGAATATAACTAACTAAGTACTTTGCAGTTAAAAACGAGTGACACGGTGGCGAACTTGCTTGACAGTGCGACTCTGAATCTTGGTACAAGGTTGAACCTCGACGCTAGTATCAGAAAGAGTACTAAATTATGTTAGAAATTAGCAGGCTCTAGGAACCTAAAAGAATATAACTAACTGAGTATTCTGGTGTTAAAAACAAGTACCACGGTGGCGAACTCGCTTGACGGAGCGACTCTAAATCATGGTACAAGGTTTAAACTCGACGCGAGTATAAGAAACAGTACTAAATGAGGTCGGAAATCAGCAGGCTCTAGAAACCTGAAAGAATATAACTAATTAAGTATTCTGGTGGCAAGAGCGAGTGCCACGGTGGCGAACTCGCTTGACGGTGCGACTCTGATAATTTTTGGTACAAGGTGAAACATCGACGATGATATCAGAAAAAGTAGTAAATCAGGTCAGAAGTTAGCAGGCTCTAGGAAACTAAGAGAATATAACAAACTAAGTATTTTGGTGTTAAAAAAGCGTACCACGGTGGCGAACTCGCTTGACGGTGCGACTCTGAATATTGGTACAAGGTTAAACGTCGACGCCGGTATCAGAAAAAGTACTGAACTAAGTTAGAAATCAGCAGGCTCTAGGAAATTTGAAGAATGTAACTAACTGAGTATTTTGGTGTTAAAAACGAGTGGCGAACTCGCTTGACGGTGCGATTCTGAATCTTGGTACAAGTTGAAACCCCGACGCCGGTATCAGAAAAAGTACTAAATTAGTTTAGAAATAAGCAGGTTTTAGGAACCGGAAAGAATGTAACTAACTGAGTATTTTGGTGTTAAAAACGAGTGCTGCGGTGGCGAACTCGCTGGACGGCGCGTCTCTGGAACTTGGTACAATTTCAACCAACTTTTATAAGAATGATCATATGTAGCATAATTTTGATTATTATCTGGATTCCAAAAATGCGGAATTGCGTTCTTGGAGTCTACTTTTCTCACTGAAAAATGAGAATTTGCAAGTCATTGGATTTTGAAGGTTATTCAATTTTGAAAACATTCAATCACCGATTTGCGAACAAATATATAGTCTGGATTTGTTTGTATGTATTATTTATTTCTTATTTTCGTAATTCGTGCCACCATCACCATGTGCTCTCACGTGATGACGCGCATGCGTCACATGGGAACGTTCGGAATGG
>JAPYZK010002901.1:0-24746 GCA_030522785.1 Platygaster equestris | reverse complement strand
AACAAAAAAAAAAAAAAAAAAAAAAAAAAAAAAAAAAAAAAAAAAAAAAAAAAAAAACGTAATGTCAGTCAGTGCTCGTACGCGTTTTGTCAAGTTTCAAAGACACCGTTATCAAGACAACAAAGACTCCGGTGATAAAAAGAAAATTTGCCCCCAATTCCCAACAGTTCCGAGAAAACCCCGCTTTTCAACCAGTGTTATAAATTTTCATACAAGTGAACGACGCCCCCCCCCCCCCCCCCCCCCCACCCCAACAAAAAAATACAAAATCTTTTCAAACGTTTCAAAAATTTCGAAAGTGTTTCACAAAAATTCAGACAATTTCAAAAGTGTCGTTAATTTATCCAATTTGGAACAAATTTTCGGAAAATAAAGTTGCACCTGAAATTTTGAAAGTATTAATTATTACGAAATCCAAAATTACGAAAATGTCATTTATTTATTTAATTTATAACAAATTTTTAAGAATTATGGCGTAGAGGGAGCTACTGGGCTTCGTGGGAACGAGCGGGAGGACGGTGGTGGAGAGATACGCACCCCCCCCCCCCCCCCAAACAAATATCGGAAAATACAAAATCTTTTCAAACGTTTCAAAAATTTCGAAAGTGTTTCACAAAAATTCAGAAAATTTCGAAAGTGTCGTTAATTTATCCAATTTAAAACAAATTTTCGGAAAATAAAATTGCAAATAAAATTTCAAAAGTATTTATGATTACGAAACCTGAAAGATATTACGAAAGTGTCGTTTATTTATTTATTAGTTGATAAAAAATTTTTGAGAATTACGAAAATAATCGAAATTTGTTAATAACATTTTGAACACATTTTCGGAAATTAAAAATTCATGCAAAATATTTCAAGAATTACGAAAGTATTATTACTGAATTTAAAAAATTTATTCAATTCGTTAAATTAATACGAATAAAATTTTTGAATTTTCTCGGAAGTGTTATCAACAGTGATAATTTTAGGTGAATGAACTTGGAGATGAAATCTTTTCTTTATCCTTCGATCTATGGTGATAAGAGATAAGAATTTCTGGAGAGATAAGAATATTTTTTATGGTTGGGGGAGGGGAAATGTTTTTTTTTTTTTTTTCATTTTTTTGTTGCACATTCCATGGGTGTTATGGAAACTTGATCCATGGATGTCATGGGAACTCGAATTTATCGGAGTCACTTGACGCATTCATTCAGGATTTTATCTGCATTGATTAAACAAATGATAATTTTGTAACGGAATCCTGATAACATGATGCGTCACTTGCCTCTTACGGGACAATAATCTTCCCCGTGAGCGATTTTTAAACGTCAACATTATCGCGTTTCTATAAATAAATTTTGTGCGAATTAGTATTTTATTTCTGCGTTTTGTGATTCAGCCAGTTATGTATTAATGGTGAATTAATTTGAGTTGAGTTTGTGCAGTGTTGGGGAGTAGTTCTGTTCGCGAATCGTTTTGTTGTTTATGTAGTGCGAATCTGACCTACCTTGACATGACCTTGAATTATAAAGAATTTTTAAAAATTTTTCGAGTTTTCAGAGGGGAAAAATCTCCGAAGATTTCATGAGAGTTTGGAAAACCTTTTCAGAAACTATCGATGGCGGTCGGAAAAATTTTGGAAACATTGGATATTTATGAGAATTTCGCAAAACTTTTGAGAATTCCGGAAGATTTTAGACCTATCGTAACATAACTTTGAATTAAAAAAAAAATATTTGAGAATTGTTTGGATTTTAGAAATTGCCACAAATTTCCGACAGTAATTTTTTTGGGAATTGATCGAAAATTTTAAGAAACTATCAATATGGTCAAGAAATTCGGAAAATTTTAGAGATTATAAGGATTTTGCGAAACTTGAAAATTTCGGAAGATTTTCGACCTATCGTAACATAACCTTGGATTTTTGTGAATTATATTTCGAAATGTTTCGAGAATTTTTTGGATTTTCGAAATGCAACCATTTTTGACAATTTTCTTGAGAATCGATTAAACATGTTTCATCAATGGGGGTGAAGAAATTCGAAAAATTTTGGATATCCACGAGAATTTTGTAAAACTTTCCAGAATTTCGGAAGATTATGGACCTATTGTAACATGAAAAATATTTCATAATTTTTCAAATTTTTAAAATGCAACAATTTTCATGAGAATCAATCAAACATTTCTATGAACTATCGATGGTGGCGAAGAAAATTCGTGAATTTTCGAAATCTATGAGAATTTTGTGAAACTTTCGAGAATTCCGAAAAATTTCAACCTTATCGTAATATGGCCTTAGATTTTCAAGGAAAATATATATTATTCTGATATTTGTATTTGAATATTCAAAAATTTTTCGAGCATTTTTTGGATTTTAAAACGCAAAAAATTCTTGACAATTTTCTTGGGAATTGATGAAACATTTTGAGAAACTATCAATAATTGTCAAGAAATTCGGAACTTTTTGAAGTCTATATAAATTTTTCGAAAATTTGCAGAATTTTGCAAGATTTTAGACCTATTTTAACATGACTTTGAATAATTGAGGATGATATTCAAGAATTTTTCGAGCATTTTCAAATTTTTGAAAATGAAACAAATTGTCTACAATTTTCTTAAGAATAGATCGAAAATTTTGATAAACTATCAATAATGGTCAAAAAATTAAGGGGAATTTTGGGAATCTATTACAATTTTGTAAAATTTTCAAGAAATTTTCTAGTCTTAAAAATACCTACAATTTCCAAAACTCTAAAGATTCCTAATCAGTTTCTTCAGACTCCCTAAAGTAAGAAAAATTTACTATAGTTCCAGAAATTTTCAAAACTTTTCCCCAGATTCTAAAAACTACGAAAAATATTCGAAAATCCCCTTTTTTCAAAATTTGCATACTGCAACGAAATTTTCACGCTAAATTCACAAAATTACGAAATGTCTAAATTTCGTTATCGCGATTTCTCCCTCTGACCCCAAAAATCCCATTGTTTTCCAGGACATCGTGCATTCAGGCCCAGTGAAAGTTAGCGGTTACAAAAAAGCAAACGGTCAATCACGGAATCCCGAAAATGCCGTCCACCAAGTCCACAACCAAAACTGTCGAGCAGGAAATCAAGATATGCGTCGACAATCCGATCACGCCGAAACTTATCGAGTGGAACCTCGACATGAAAGTGACCCTTCCGAATTTACGAAAAAACCCCATAATCCAAAGGATAAAAAGGGTCGTCTACCTAGCCACCTTTACCCTTTTCATCATTCTGCTGTGCCATTTGAAAGAGGAAGTTCGGGCTTTGCAAGTACAGGTAATTACGTGAATTTATGGAACTTGATTCACAGGGTTGCCACGGAATTTCAAGATTTATGCCAGGATTCTTTTAAGTTCTACAGATGCTGAAATTACAGTTATGTTCGTGAATTTAATGTTCCAAAAATAAAATTTTCACTCCACGAATTCTTCAACACTTCGAACTTTCCAATCGTCGCAATTTTGGATTCTCGAATTCTCAAATATTTCAACTCAAACTCAAAATTTTTAAACCGTATCAAAATCAGTAGATTATTCATGCAAATCTAAGACAAAAATTCCTCAGTTATTTCCGTAAAAACTCAAAAGCAACTCAGTTATCGACATTCAAAATCTGACTGCCAACGCGCCGTACGGAAGCGTCACTGTACTACCTCGGCCACGCCCCTTTTTCCGATTGGCTAACTTCGACTCTCAATAACTCCGTCACTGTTCACTTGTTCCAAAAACTCCAAAGGAACTTTCGTCTCAGATTTCCGCCAAGAACCTCCTAATCCCCGCATTAACCTCAATTCCGCAATCCCAAATCAAAAATACCCGTGGCAGCCCCAAATTCCATCGAAACCCCAAATAACGCTTCGTTTTTTCGATCCAGATGCAAGATGTAAATACGAATCTAGTTGTAATGATGTTCAAGTACGAAAAGCTGAACCGAAATTTGAACCGCATGAAGCTGTTTCGCGAATCTCCGAATAAAATGTACACCGCGAGATCGGAAAACCAAAAAACAACGGAATTCAGCGAAAGCTGGGATTCGGGAAGTTCCCAAATACGTGCGATCGTGAACGATATCGGTGACGAGGGAGAAAAGACGCGCGTACAACGGTCTTTGTCAGCCATTAACAAACGTAACGTTTCGATTATTGCCCGGTCACGTGCGGACGGAGAAGAATATTACGAAACCGAGGGATTGCTAAATCGGGAGGACGTGAGGGTGGCAAAGGCCCGGAGGGACGAGGGACGAGGTAAAATACGGGGCTTTGCCGAAAAAAGGAGGCCCAAACGCGGTTGCCGGCGATTGGGTACTTAAATTTACGAAAATAGCACATTGCGCCACTAGTTGCGAAAGCACGAGATTTCTGAAGAGTGGGAAAAAGTCGTTCAGAGAGAATCTCAAAATCTGAGACAGTTAGGTACATTGTGCCACTAGGTGCAAGTTTGGGAGATTTTGAACAGTTGTGGAAAAATCTTTTGAAGAATAGACGATCTTTTATGGGGTATCTCCATAATTTTGACGATTTAGTGCCCTGCGCTGGTGCAAAATTAGATTTCGGAGTAAAAAATAGTTTTGAAGTATAGACGATCGTTTATGGGGAATCTTGAAAATTTTGACGATTTGGTACATTGTGCCACTAGTTGTGAAAGTGAGAGGTTTCTGAAGAGTGAGGAAAAATCGGTTGGAAAATTATAGACGATCGTTTGTATAGAATCTCTGGAATATTGACTCTTTCTTAAATTGTATTACTAGTTGCACAATTAGTAGATTCCGAACGAGTGTTAAAAAAACGTTCGAAGAATAGACGATCGTTTTCACAGAATCTTCTTAATTTTGACGATTTGGTTCGATGTTTACTTGGATCCGCAATGAAATGGTTCATTGTGCCACTAGTTGCATAATTAGGAAATTTCGAACGAGTGTTAAAAAATCGTTTGAAGAATAGACGATCGTTTACACAGGATTTTCTAAATTTTAACGATTTGGTTCAATGGCCACTTGGATTTACAGCGAAATAGTACATTGTGCCACTAGTTGCATAATTAGATTTCGAACAAGTGTTGAAAAATCGTTTGAACAGACAATCGTTTACGTAGAATCTCCTGAATGTTGACGATTTGGTTCGATAGTTACTTGGATTTTCAATGAAACAGTACATTGCACCACTAGTTGCATAAAATAAGTAGATTTCGAACGAGTGTTAAAAAAATCGTTTGAAGAACAGACGATCTTTTACACAGAATCTTCTGAATTTTGACGATTTGGTTGGATATTTACTTGGATTAGCAATGAAATGGTTCACTGTGCCACTAGTTGCATAATTAGGAAATTTCGAACGCGTTAAAAAATCGTTTGAAGAATAAACGATCGTTTACATAGCAACTCCTAAATTTTGACGATTTGATTCAATACCCACTTGGATTTACAATGAAATAGTGCATTGTGCCACTAGTTGCATAATTAGGAAATTTCGAACGAGTGTCAACAAAATCGTTTGAAGAATAAACGATTGTTTACACAGAATCTCCTGAATTTTAACGATTTGGTTCGATACCCACTTGGATTTACAATCAAATAGTACATTGTCTCACTATTTTCAAGTCAGAAATTTCTCACGAGTGTCATAAAATTGCTCCAAAAAACGAAAATCGTCAACTTATAGGAAACCTCTAAAATTCTGACGATGTCGTTAAATTTTTCAAACGATATCATAATTTTCCCGAGCTCGAAAAAATTCCGCTTCCCTCAAACGATTTTTGGATGATTTTCACCAACTTGGCACTCGTTAAAAATCTGTCCATTCCGCAACTCGTGGCACAATGTACTTTTTTTAACTTTTGCAACTGACGTTCCATTTTTACCACTGCTGAGAAATCGGTCACTTTTCGCTCGCAAAACAGTGGCTAAAACTGGCATTTTCGACACCGCATATGCAAAAAACGAAAACTTTTTTTCTAGGGGTGACAATGACGACGTTTATAGGCGCTCTGCCGGAACAGCACATACAGAATTCAGGTAGTCAGTATCTTACAATCGTCATGGGTTGATTATTATCGATTTTTCGTAATTCAAAGGACTGCACATTATTCAGATTCAAGTCGGGTTCATAAATTCCGAAAATCAAGGTTCCGAATAATTATTCATTTGCAAAGTTCCCTCAGTTTTCGTCTTCTCGAGTTTTAATTTTGAAATCAAGTCTCCCGGAGCAATGATGAAAATTCCCAAATTGCGCAGTCCGTCATTTCCCATTAATTATCTCCCCCATAACCTCTCTAATTTCCCATTTGTTTTCAGTGCACATAGGGCCATGGGTCAAGAGCAACAAAACGGACTCGCGCTATAATTTTAATAAGTTCCATCTAGTCGAAGACCGAATGTCAATAGAAGTTACCACTGCTGGCTTGTACATGATCTCGACTCAGGTACATTTATTGACACATTTGAGTGGGCAAAATGTCACGTTCGAGCGATTAAATCTGACACGTGAGAAATTTCACGCGCTGACGCACCACTCGCGGATCACTTTTCGTCATCTAAATTCTTTCACTTCATATTTGATGATAATCATGAAATTTTCAAGGAGTTACGAAAAATTCGTGATTGTGAAAATTTTCAAGCTCGACAGGTGTAAAAACATTTTTGAATTCTAAATTTTAAAAATTTTCCAAGTGTTGAGAATTTAGGGAAACGTATTTTCGAAACTTTCCAATATTTCAAAAATGTGAAACTTCAGAAAATTCTAAAAACTTTTGAAACGTTGAAAATTCGACGAGTTGTTAAGATAGTTCCAAATTTGTTACATTCCGGAACTTTTCGAATTTTCCTGGACCTACGAAGTTTTTGAGTTTTCGAATGTTCAAAAATTGAGTACTTTTAAAATAGTCAACATTTTCAAAAATTTAGAAACTCAAAAGGTCCTAAAATGCTCGAAAATTTCACGATTTCCAAAAGTTTTCGAAATTATCAAAAATTCCCAAAATTTCGAATATTTTTCGAAATTAGACAATTTTCAGAAATAACGAACTTTTAAAACAATTCGCAAAATTTCTTAATTCTCGAAATTTATCAAGTATTAGGAATAATTGTAAATTTCTGCATTTTCGAAAATTCCAAGATCTTACAAAATTAGAACATTTTTTCAAAAATACACAATGTTGTGCATTTTCGAAAACTATTAAAACTCCAAAATTTTCCCGGATTTTGGTATATTTAAAAAACTTCCAAATTCATGAAATTTTAAAATATTTCCGAATGCTGAAAATTTCAAATCATTAAAAACTGCCAGAATCGCGAAATTTTCAATGTTTTCAACAATTTTCGAATTGCCGAACTTTTCCAAATCTCTCAATAATGTCGGAAATTTCGAAACTGTTATAAAAAATTCAAAATTTTCCTGAATTTTGATACATTTAAAAAACTTCCAAATTCGTACAATTTTAAAATATTTCAGAACGTTGAAAATTCCAAATTATCAAAAACTGCCGGAAATCGCGAAATTTTCAATGTTTTCAACAATTTTCAAAATACCGAACTTTTCCAAATCTCTCAACAATGTCGGAAATTTCAAAATAGTAACAAAGACCTTTGTATTTTTCTGAAATTTTCCATATTTTCGAAATTTACGAAATGATCAAGAATTTCGAAAAGAATTGTTCATCAGGATTGCAAACGCCTTCTGAGCACGAAATATTGCGTTTTGCGAAAAAGGACTGTGCACCTCGGCCGTCAAAATGGGGCAGAATTTTCAGTCCTCGGCTTCGCCTCGTCCTAAAAACGTCAAGGCCCGATAGACACCAAGTTTTTTCCATTTCAGATTTACTATTTCGGCGAGTACAATCACCATTCTTATTGGGTCATATCGAGTTCGGAAGGCTCCTCGTCGTCGCAAAGATTGGTCAAATGCGCGACGGCGCCAGGTTTCCCGAACCGGGAAGTTTCTTGCCACACGAGCGTGGTCGCGACATTGAAAAAAGGGGACAGACTGTACATTGAGCAGCAAGAACGCGAAGGGTGAACATTTTTTTTTTTAATTCAGCGAACGATTTTTTGTATTATCAACTAGTAACTTAAATTCTTATATATATTTCTCAAAATTTATAAGGTTTTCATAATTTCGACCTTACACAAAAAGAAAGACATTCAAAAATCTTATAAGATTTCGGAAATTATTATAAGAATCGAAGTTATAGAATTTCAACCAAAAAATAAACTTTATCGAACTTTTAGTATTTTAATTACAAATTTCGCCAGATGAAATTAATACTTCTCCGAAAATCATAATTTTCAGTGTCAATAACACATTTTTTTCTTTTCGATTTTTTTCCGAAAAAAACTTCAATTATGAATAAAAAAATGATTAACGCTATACTAACCTTGAAATTTAAGGAGACGCTCCGAAAATGCTAACGGGAATCCAATTTTTCTTTCGCAGATTGATAAACCTGCGCGAGGGTTACAGCTACATCCAACTGACATTTTTATCAAGCCCAAGTGATATAAAACGACGCTTCTCCTAAGGCATCAAACAAAACAAAACATTGTGATTGTGAACTTTGTGCGGGATGAACAATTTTTTTTTCTATCGCAGTTGCCAAAGTAAACTTCGTGACGAAATATGTTTTTTTTTACAACATGCAATTTACTGTCCATTTGTGATTAATTGTAGTGTTACGTATTTTTTTTACGAATATAAAATTACTTTTTTAAACAAATTTCCTCAGTTTGAATCATTTCATAAACTTTTTATAAGAAACGTATATAATTCGTCGATTCTTAAACAAATTATTACTGAATATTTAGAAGTACGAAATGAATCCAAAAAAATGTCCACTTTGTAAGTGAAAATAATTTCAAATTATTACAGAAATAACAAAAATCATGAAAATTCAGCAATTCAACACTTTTTCGAAAAAAACCTCAACATTTTTCCGGTCCGGAAGAAATTAATTTAATTTAATAAAAAATAACTTCATTTTATGCAATTTCAGAATTTTTTATACAAAAAAAAAAATAAATAAAACACGACATTCAAACAAAATTCTCCGTTTCTCTGGACTCAAAGAAAATGCTTGGCTCATGGAAAAGAAATTCATTTTTTTTTTTTTCACCATTTTATTTCACTCTGCGATATGGAATTTTCTGAATTAAACTCACAGCCAAAAATCTTTTGCCGATTTTCTTAGTCCAAAAAACTTTCTAAAAAAAAAATCGGCAAAGATCGCGAGTTTAATCCTCAAAATTCCTCGTTTTTCTTTGTCGCGAACAACGTGGTTTCATTAATTAACGAAGCTTTTCTACCTTTCGTGAACACAATCGCAGTATTTTCGAAGCACTCGTGAAAGGTGACAAAAGGAGCTAAGAGCCAGTCATGTGGTCGTTCCTTCGATTTTGCCACTTCGATTTTCTTCAGCCTAAACAGAAATCACCGTTGTAACAAAATGATTAAAAACAATTTTTCAGGATAATGATAACAACAGGAAATCCAACTTTTACGGTGTTTTTACATCGGACTAAAACCTACTTGTAAAATTCGCTATCGCAGGTTTTTTTTGCTTTGTCTGTTCATTTTTTTTTTTTTTTTTTTATTCAAACGAATTTTAGTTTCGTTTTTTTGTTCTTTCTTTTTTTGTCTCAAACCTACCTATTTTGTTTTTTTAATAGTGTCGAAAAATTGTTGAGAATAATTGTTTTGATTGCAACTTTTCCCTAATGAAATTTTCACGTTTTTCCCTACATTTTCGAATTCATGCAAAATTTAGTATTTCATTTTTTTTGAAAAATGAATAATTTGTGTTTTTTCTCAAACCTACTCGTAAATTTTCTATTGAAAAGTATGTAGCATTTTTCACTTTTCAATTTATTTATGGTTTTTGGCTCCATGTTGACACCATTCGAACATTTGTCACCGTTTTTTGTACTTTTGTATTAACAATTTTATTCTTGACCGAAAAACCATAAAAATGTTTGATTTTTTACTAAAAACCATATGGTTCATTTCTAGATTTTTCTCGTTTTCCTGACACCTAATGAAAAATAACTGCAAAATTCAAAATTTGCAATTCCTTTTTTCTTTCTCGATTAATTTTCTCCCCAAAATGGAATCCGCATTTTCCTTTTCATTTTCCCTCAAACCTACTCAGAAATTTCAATTAGAAAGTAAAATTATTCACTTTCCGATTGTTTGTTCCATTTTCATCCATTTTGTTTTTCACCCTCACAAAACAAAACGTAATTTTTATTTGCAAAAATATCCGAAAATGAAACTATAAATATTTTTGTTTTTACTCACCTGAGCTTGGTCTGAAGCTTACTCGAGCAATTGATTTATAAATAATTTTTATCTATTCATCAACATTTTGCCTCTTTCGACAATTTTATGCGCTTTTCATTATGTCCCCGTGTGTATAACACATTTTTTCGGGATTTCATAAAAAACATTGGTTTTTCACGTGTTTATCCACCCAAAAATTTTTTCTTCATTTCCCAAAACTTGCTCGAATTTTTCCATAACAATGTATAAAAATATTAGGAGTAAATATATTTCATCGATTTTCCCAACAAATATGTATTTCAGTCATCGACGTTTTGGCCCAAGTTCGTCATTATATAAAAATATCTCAATTTACGAAAATTATCGACTAAAAATACAAAATCTCCACGACACGATTCTCCTTTTTCTCCCCCATTTCAGTGTCCTCCATTTTTTTTCAATTCGTAACAACAAACTTTGAAAAATATTTCGTGTTTTTTTTCTACGTTCATCATTTCTGTTTTGGCATCCACTGGCTGGTTATGGAGAAAATTATTTTTCTCATTGTCGATTTGCCTGTGAAATAAACTGAATATTCGTCAAGCTTGTAAATAGGCAATCAAAATTCAGTTGCAAAGTTTTTTTTTTTATAAACAACTTCGTAACTACAGACTCGTGACAACATTTTTTACGAAAACACTTTTTGGCCAATAGATTTTTGTTTTTTCGCAATTATTACGAATTAATCGAGAAATTTAATAATTGCGAATTAACAAAAACTATCATTTGTTGTTCGATTTCATTAATCGATCGATGTGCCAAAAATAACTGTTGTTCACGAGAAACGTGAAATAATTTTAAATTTTCAGAAATGTGAAAATCATCAATTTTTTTTATATTCCATACCTACTATTTACGTTTTTCGAGTGCTTATTCATATTTTCCATATTCATAACCTAATTCTACGTAATATAATACAAATTACGTTTTTACGTAATTTAATAAACATAACGTTTTTTTTTTTCGTATATATATTTATATACACACACTTTTTCTTCCGCCATTTGCAATCTTATGCAGGTAATGACTCAAAAACGCTTGTCCCATTGTTTTCAATACATTTTTTAATTCCGCTTCCGCTTTATTGCTTACAATATTTTGATCGTTACTATTTCTATGGAGAACGTTGATCGTTACTATTTCTATGGAGAACGATGCATATAGGTATGAACAAAATTTTTTTTTTCAACTTTTACTATCATTTTCCACCATTTTGTCATTCACATTTTGCTCTCCAATAAATTTTTCCCTGGTCTCGTAAAAACAGACAAGCAATTTCAAAATTCGTTTTTTTTTCTTTTTGCATATTTCCGTCTTCCGCCGAGACAATCACTTATTCTAAGCAAAAAACCACGATTTCCTCACATCGTATAAAAAAACGCATAAATATTTTTCCTGCACAACTCAAACTGTTTTTCCCTTTTTTTTTTTTTTTTTTTTTGCTTTTCAAATTAACTTCCCCGGGCTTCTTTCCCTACTGGAATTCGTACTCACCATAATCCTGTTTTCCGTACGAATTTTGAGTCGCATAGTCTGAAATAAAAAAAGTCTACTTTACAGACCATGTGACTCCTAAGAACTTTTTTCTGTTTCCATTTCCCATCTAAACTACAACCAAATACAATTTTTGTAGCGCATGTTTCAGGGTGACAATTTTTTGCGTTTTTTGTCGAAATTATATAAAATTATCGTCAACCAAATGTCGTGCGCACGTAATTACTTTTCCCTCATTTTTGTACATTTTGCGTTCGCACGAGTTCGGGGTGAAAAAATCTAACTGGTACATGTTTTTTGGCTCTTTTTTTTTCAAAAAGAGCGACGACGTTTTGGATTCCGGCGATAGTATTTTTTTTGTTTGATTAAAACTTGAAATTACCTGGAGCTGGTTTGCCGTAACCGTACGAGTCCGGGCAGAAACCGCCGAGCGGTGGTACCGGCATCGAATTTCCGAACCGGTTATCGGGTTGCTGCTGGAAACCCTGAAATGTGAAAAATCAATGTAATAACATTTAATAGGGGGGTGGGGGTAAAAATTACGGTATAAGGTCCCCTAGAAAGTTTTTGTCTACTGCAGGACCCTTTTCCTAAAATCGTCCACAGGCTATTGCACTGGCAAAAAGTTTGTTGTCAGTGCGCTTTTTGAAAAAACTGTATCAGTGCAAAATGTGCAAGCCTAACCTCCCACATTTCATTTTGTGAGATATAAACGTACTCATACTGGCGAAAAACCGTATCAGTGCGGAATGTAAAAACCTCACCTCCAAAAGACTCGCTCAATTTTAAGATATATGAACATACTCACACTGGCGAAAAACCGCATGAGTGAGAAATGTCAAACCTAACCTTCAAAAGATTCACTTTACTTTGAGATACATGAACGTACTCACACTGGCAAAAAACCGTACTAGTGTTAAGTTGAAATTTAAAAAGTCACGTCAGTTCTCGCACATTCAGAAAATTCAATCATTATACAGTTTCCAAGTCGAATTTTGGCTCTCGCGTTGGCAAAAAACCGTATCAGTACGAAATGTGCAAGTCTAACCTCCAAAAGAATCATTTCATTTTGTGAGACATGAACATACTTACACTGGCAAAAAATCGTATCAGCGCGGAATGTAAAAACCCAACCTCTGAAAGACTCGCCCAATTGTAAGATACATGAACATACTCACACTGGCGAAAAACCGTATCAGTGAGAAATGTGAAAACCTGAACTTCAAAAGATTCACTTCACTTTGAGAGACATTAACGTACCCTCACTGGCGAAAAACCGTACTAGTGTTAAGTTGACATAAAGAAAAGTCATGTCAGTACACTAATTAATGTCGAAAAATCCACACAGTATACAGTTTTCAAAATAAAATTTGGGCTCTAGCGCTGGCAAAAAACCGTATCAGTACGAAATGTGCAAGTCTAACCTCCAAAAGAATCATTTCATTTTGTGAGACATGAACGTACTCACACTGGCAAAAAACCGTATCAGTGCGTAATGAAAAAAACTAACCTGCAAAAGACTCGTTTAATTTCAAGAGACATCATGAACATACTCACACTGGCGAAAAACCGCATCAATGAAAAATGTGACAACCTAACCTTTAAAGATCCACCCCACTTGAGAGCCATGAACACTCATACTGGCGAAAAACCGTACTAGTTTTGAGTTGACATAAAGAAAAGTCATGTCAGTACTCTCAATGTCGAAAAATCCACTCAGTATACAGTTTTCAAAATCAAATTTCGGCTTTCACACTGGCAAAAAACCGTATCAATGTGAAATAAGCAAACCTAACCTCCAAAAGACTCACTATTTTGCGACACATGAACAAACTCACACTGGCGAAAAACCGTATCAGTGCGAAATGTACAACTGTAACCTCCGAAACACTTAATTTCAAGAGACATCATGAACATACTCACACTGACGAAAAACCGTATTATTGTTGGGTTGACATAAAAAAAGTCAAGTCAGTACTCTCATTATCGGAAAATCCAGTCAGTAAGCGGTTTCCAAGGTCAAATTTCGGCTCTCACACTGGCGAAAAACTGTATCAATGCAAAATGTGCTAACCTACCCTTCAAAAGACTCACTTTATCGTCAACACGAATGTAGTCACACTGGCAGAAAACCATATCAATGCAAAATGTGCAAACCTAACCTTCAAAAGGCTCATTTCGTTTATCTTCAATCTTATTTATAACCTTAATATGCACATACGTTTGGAAGTTTATATGTAGCTCTTATACTGCGTTTATTATCAATTTTCATAGTAAATTCAATATAACCTAACCTCGATTTGCTGTTTTATACTCGAAAGTCGTCATATTTTCAGTGAATAATTTTTAATGTCGAAGATTGAATTTTTGAGAAGAGAAAAAGCAAAACTCAATTTATACATGTGTATATAAATTGAGGCATGGTAAGGCTTCCACAATCATGGGTAAATTTTGTAATGGTATCACCCTTGTTTGAAACTTACGAATATTTTTAGAAACATCTCAGAAATGCAACTGAGTTTTTTTTTTTCAAGTTTCCGAACATTTGTATACATCATGTTCACATTCCAAAGGAATTCAAACATGCAAATCCATGAAAATAAAAAACTGTCAAATTAGTCAATTCCATCAAAATTAATTTTTTCAATACTGCAGCAAAAATAATCTCGCTTACTCATGCTCAAAAGGATCAAAGTAAATAGAAAAATACAATCCCAAATGTACTGTTTTTCAATAATTTGTTCAAACAGAACAAAAAATATACATTGAATTTTTAAAAATTTGATAACCTGAATAAATAATCATTATTTTCTATTCCTACCTTTGACCAGTCCACCACAGTACAATTATCTGATTTCACTATTTTCGTAAATTTCCCAGTAATATTTTTTCCACTTTGATCCAAAAACCAAGAAAAAATTTTAAAATTATCTTTCATATTTTTTCACAAAAGCAAAACATTCATTATTCTCAAGAAAACCAAACAAAATATTCGTGCAAATTACTTCATTTCTCTACCCAACCGATTTTCCGTATCAATCAACATAACGAAAAACCAGCGTTGTAAAAAATTCTAATCCTTTTCCTCTCAAAATTATCTCAAATTGTGATCCGCGACCTCGATGATGACGCTAAAAGAACCCAGGAAATTTGGAAAAATAAACAAAAAAAGATCAACAATTGCCATGGAAAAATTTTTTTATTCTTCTACCGTTTTTAATCAAACATTCCGTCACATCGAGATACATTTCACAACATTTTTTCCAACGTTCAAAAAAAAAAGTTGCGACGTTATTTTCAAAAATCTAAAAACCATCCGTCAATTACAAATTTCGCAACGTACTTCGCAAAAAAACAATGTCAAAAATTCACTGGTTTTTCTTGCTACACGAACATTCTTCCTTTGTCAAAGCAATTGTTTATCCGTCATAAAATCTCCTTTCATACAAACAAATCAACCAACAAAAGAAAAAGAGAAACAACAATTAAACAAATTGAGTTTTGTTAATGACGTCACGCCGACATTCGCGAAATAAAAAAGGAAATGGAAAAATTCCATTGAGAAATGGTTTCGTGGGTGCAAATCGAGGTTACGTGAAATTCGATATACTAATATCTTCGGCCCAACATACCGTAGATCCGTACTCCGACGGTTGCTGGTAACTGTCGAAAGCTTGGAATTGTGGTGGTTGCGGTGGACCACCGAAGTTGGCTTGACCACCGAAATTTGGTTGACCGCCGAAATTTGGACCGCCGAAATTCGGACCCCCGAAACCTATCGGCTGCGGCGGTTGACTTTGCTGTCCTTGGAACATGTTACCTCCAAAGCTTTGGTTACCGCTTTGGGATACAAAAATAAATCAGAATAAAGTAAAAACAAAACAAAAACAAGGAAAACAAAAAACTTTTCGAACTGCAATCTTTTTGGGTTGCGAATAATTTTTTAACGACAGATAACTAGTACATTGTTGTGCAAGCTGGCATAGGTGATTTTGACGAAATTAAAAGTTGCGAACCCTTCATTTCGTCAAAATTGACAATTGCCAGCGTGCGCAACACAGTACTTTTCTTCACGATGGCAGAAAAATAGACTCAAAGTACCAATTTTGAGGTTAGAGTGGAGAAATAGTATATTGTGGGACTAGTGGGAGAAGAAGATTCCATTAGCGGGAAATTGCTGCATGAGCATAGCGAGTGCAGTAATACGCGAGTGGAATATTTCCTGCCGACCAATAGTCGCACATAATACTTCAACAACCGCGGAGAGTATGAGATTTCAGGGCCTGCTGAGAGGGGACGAAATAATGGAGAACCTGATTGATTGACGCAACAATCACCCTTAGACCGTTGCTACGTACTTAAAGGAGTTGAAAAATAATCATCACTTTCGTCACTTTGATTTTCATCATGATTAATTATGACTGTATTCGACACTTTTGTCAACAACAACAAAATCATTTCAGCTAAACACAGTTTTTGTATTTTGAGATTAGGGTTGGGGAGTTTGAAGTTTCGATATACATGTCGAGTTGCTCGTCCGCCATCTTATTTCCATTATTATTGGAAACAAGATGGCGTTAACGTTCAAAATATGACTCCGTTTTGTTTACAAATCGCTATATTGCTGTTTGAAAACAATATAAAAATGACAATTCAACAATTTGAGAACAAGATTGAAGTGATTTATGAGTCGCAATATCTCTGACATTTGCTTAAACATTCTCTTCACCAACCTGTGAGAGAAGTAAATCAACCCGTGGGAGAAGTACTCACTTCTCCCACGGGTTGGATTATCTTCTCTTGTGGGTTGGTATTTCTCCCACGCTGTACGGCAAAAATCAGGTAATGGAGTCTTTGCGAGAATAAAAATTTTTTAACCATTATATCCGTCTTGTAGAATACAAAAAAGTAATCGACACGTACTTTTTATTTTTTTGATTAATCGAAAATTGACGGAGATACAGAATTTTGAAAATCGTTGTGAAGTCACTAGCCTGTGTCTACTAACCAGACTAGTGACGTCAGAGCGATTTTCAAAATTTTGAATCTCCGCCAATTTTCGATTAATCAAAAAAAGAAAAAATATATGTCGATTATTTTTTCGTATTCTACAAGACGGATATAATAGTTGAAAAAAATTTTTTTTCATGCAAACACTCTATTCATCAATTCTTTCACTCTCATTAAAGTCCCGAAATTACATATTCCTCGCGGGCGTTGAATAATAGTGCATTTCGCAATTAGTGGAACAATAATTTTTCAACAAATGTAAGGCTCACTATTCTAGGTACTTGCATCAGAAAATGAGCTTTCGTGATGTATTCGATACAATAAGTAAATTTTGAATGCATTAGAAAAATATTCGAGATTACTAATTATTAATTACCCATTTACATATTACATGTAATTTGGTAAGTCAATTATTGAACTTGAGGTAATTTTTTCTACACATATAATTAATATAAATATTACTCGAATTCATATTAATCAATTACTATATTTACTATACTACTAATTCGGAAATTAATCAATTACTATCAAACATCGAAAATTCTAATTCAAACATCCAAAAATTAAAAAAGTCATCAAAATTAAAAAAGAGGTGTCGATCGATCAAGAATTTTTGATTTCTAGGTAATTTTGCATGGAGTACATCCTGAAATTTACGAATGATTCAAAAGTTCTTCATTCCAAAATACTTAAAAAAAAAAAAAAAAATCCCGACATGATTTTCTAAAATTTTACCAAAACTCACAAAATTTGATGTCAATTTGAAAAGTGACGAATGTCTTAAAAATATCCAAAATTCCCTAAACTACGGATTTCTAATTAATTTTTTTATGTTCCCTGAATTGAGAAAAATTTACTGTTGTTCGTGAAATATCGAAAAAATTTCCCCCGATTCGAAAGAACACGAAAAATAGTCGCAAATCTCACATTTTTTCAAAATTTTTACAGTGCAATGAAATGTTGAAGAAAAATGTATAAAATTACAAAACTGAAAACATAAGAACTCAAATTCAAAAAATATCAAAATACTCCAAAAAATTACCTTAAAATTTAAAAATTACAAAAATTAAATTTAATTCATTTCCACAAAATAAATACATCAACAAGTTTATGACAGATACACCAAAACTGTTTTAAAATTTCAATAAAAAACGAAAAACAAAAAAAAACTAAAGAAGTAAAACATTTCGAAGTAGGAAAAGTAGAATACAAAAATTAACAATTCCATAAATTCTACAATTCAAATTCAAAAACAAATTTTTCATGCATCGAAACACCGAATAACAAAAGTTAAAAAATTCGAAATTTTCAAATGATACAATTAAAAATACAAAAACAAAATTTGCAATGTTAACTAATAAACAAATTAAAAAATTCAAACATACGAAAATGCAAGTATCAAAACACAAGAACTTAAATTCAAAAATATCAAAACTTCAGGAAATTCAACTTTCAACTGTTGTAAAATAAAAAAACAAAATGTTCCTACAAAAATTCAAAATTCATTTCCCAAATTTTCAAATCACGTTTTAACTCAGCAAAACATATTTTCCTGTTTCCTCCCCTAAAAGGTTTTTGTATCACCTTTTCCACAATTCACCTTCGAAACAAAAAATGGGAAGGTCCAAAAACCAAAAACAATAGAAGTCCAAAATACAAATCAAATTCAAATAATGCAATTAGGGTTGTGCGATTGACCGATCGAAATCCAAAAAATTTCGAGAAAATAAACACAAATTTTCCACAGTGTGAATAAAAAAGAGAAATTTCAAAAAATTGCTATAATCAAGGATTTCATGCGTGGATTCAGATGAAAGTTGAAACACGATTACATATTTTTACAGTCAGAGTACGTTTATTCGTTACATACACAGCGTAGATTTTTATCAATTATCAATACGTTTTTTTATTGTTGTCTAAGTAAAAACAAAATTACTCAACATTTTTTGGTCTTAAAATGGCATTTGTAAATTTTATAAACTTCTAAAAATTCGAATTCAATAATTATCAATTATTCATAAAAATTTATAATAATAATAATAACAATAATAATAATAATTCGAATCGCTCAATTTTTTTCTATCACTCTAAAAATCATTTTCTAAATCTGAATCCAAATCAGCCATTTTTCAAAATAAAATTACACAACGTCGATTGCACATATATAATTTCGCACAAATTCCGTTCAATAAAAAATTTATCAACAAAATAAAACTAATTTTTTCAATCTTCAAAGATTTCGTCATTAATGATAATTCCAATGTATCACAACTTGTTGAATAATTCCTTTACTTCATCGAAAGTTGATACAATAAATAATTTAAAACTCCACAAGCTTTTTGAATATCAAGTTACACACGTAATATATCTATATATATTTTTGGAAAATGTTGTACAATTAATATTCATGTATATTCACTAGTGTGCCGTGAATTATTCCAATTTTTCATTTTTTTGCTATATAGATTTTGACGTGATCATTTATCGGCACAACCCTAATTGTCGTACAAGTTTTTATGGACCTCGTACAAGTGCATTATTCCACACTAAAAACATTGACAATGAAAGCATGTGATTTTTGACGTGCTTTCAAAATGTGGAACTGGAAATGTTTTCAAGTTCTGAATTTTTTTAAATATAATATTTTTGAATTTTTAATATTGTTCGCTTCTATTTTACATTAAAAATAAATCATCAAAAATGTTTCATTCTATTTGTGAATTTTTTGAAATATCAACATTTTTTTATCATGTTTAAATTATTAGGTTATAAATTTTTAATTTTTGATTTCTACCTTATCATTTCAACAAATTCTAAATTTCTAAAAATGGAAAGTTCTGAAAACTCCAAACTTCCAAAACTATCTAAAAATCCATGCTTTTACAGTCAAGTGTTTTTTCTCTCATGTAGAATATGAAAATGTGTTTCAATAACATTTTGCCTGTTGGTATTTAATTACCTCAACTGATTAGCAAACCCATTGGCATTTTGTTGGGGTGGGGCGTCGAATCTTGGTCTTTTGGATGGTCCGCTAGCTCCTGGAGGGCCGCCTCCGCGTTTTGTGGGTCCGCCTCGGTTCATTCCTCGACCGCCACGGTCGTTGAAACCGCCCCTACCACCTGGTCCTCCACGTGGTCCACCCCTAAATCCAAACATTATACATTTTTTGAATTGCTTATAAAAGTCTCCAAGTTGAGCTATTCTCTAATACAAAAAAACATACAAACTCAAAGATTTCATATTTTTCAAATTTTTATAACAATTTTTCAAAACTCAACTTTGTTATACAAAAACAAGCCCTCAGATCTCATAATCAGTGATCATTGGAGAAACTGTCAATACTTCAAAATCCGAAAAGCATTATTTTCATGACCACCACTCAAAACGTAATTAATGAATTAATTACATTTCAAAAACGTCACAAAAACTGCTTTCTTTTTTTTCAAAATCGACCACTCCTCTGTCGCTCTTTGTCATCAATGGGCAAAATGTAACATAAATAATGGAACTTCTAGAGAGTGAGTTTGAATTATATTCAACAATTAATTAAAAAGTTGAAAACGTTTTTCCATCACTGGGTTGTTGATAAAAAGAAAAATCCATGTTTTTCGATATTCCCAAACAGTTTTGTTATTAATTGGCAATTAAAATGGTTTTTGCGAGAAAAAAAAATCCACCGAGCCGAGAATCGAACCCAGGACCTCCCGATTTCATGTCGGGTGCTCTAACCAATATGGGAATTTCGAAAAACATGGATTTTTCTTTGAATTAATTAAAAAGTGTTCAGCTCTTTAAAATCATTATTATACTAATCACTAATATTACTATTACTATTACTAAAGAGTACAATTTCTATGTTAGAAGATATCAATTTATGCTGTAGCATTCGAAATGTAAAAATTAATGTATATAATTTCTGTCATAAATGCCTGTTGATCAAATCAAATTATTGACATTTTTCGCAACTTTCGTTGTTTTTAATGAATGACACTATTTTATTAAAAAAGTAAATAATGAAAATGAACGAAAATTACCTCGATCCTCCTCGTCCACCACGGTCCATTCCACCGCCTCGTCCACCGCGATCCATTCCACCTCCTCGACCCCCACGGTCCATACCACCACCTCCTCGTCCGCCCCCGAAACCACCTCGGCTATTTCCTCTTCCTCCGAAATCTCCCCCCCTTCCCCTGCCACGGAAGCCACCGGAGCCTCTGTTTCCTCGTCCACCGCCCATGGACTGTGGTGGACCACCTCCGGACATATTATTGTCTCCCGGTCCACTGAAATATATTTGTTTTTATTAGACATAGTATATAGTGTATTACAAAACGAACTAAGTCATATTCAAGGTGTTGATATGGGTGATTCCGTTGTAACTGTTATATGCCTGTCTTTTCAGGCTGGGAAAAAAATATTCTAGTTGAAGTTCGAAATAATGCATGATTACAATAAATATATGTTTATTCTACAGATTACAAGCAAAAATGGATCCAATATTACCGAACTAATTGAAATGAAGACACATTAGTATTGATTATGTCAGTACCGTGGCATGTCCTCGAGCACGATTTCCAGTGAAATGTATATTTATTTTATAAAAACGAGAATTACAATCCATTGTTTGATCCACATAACTTCAAGCTAAATGAGGAAGTTCTATTTTATGCAAAATCTTATCATATATTTTCATTCGTCAATGCACAAACCATGTTTAAACTTTGTCCATGCGTTTATCATTCGTTAGTTTATTCTTTACTGATGGCTGATAATTTGAATGATGTTCCCAGAAAAACAAAACATAATTGTAATGAACGATTATGACTCAAAGTTTTTCATTTCATTCAACAAGTCAAACTTGTCTTTACATATTATATAGGACGAAAAAGATCGAAAACCAGTGTGTCACGAAACTTCGTGTGAGTAACGTGGACCTCTGTAATTTGGATGCAATTCATTTTTTTCCATAGACTTTAATAAATTTCTCTTATCTTCTCCAAAACAATTCAGAAATTTCTTTGGATAGAGCTACCGTTCTGTAAACATCAAAATTTGAAGCTTTTCAAGTGAAAATGTCAGTACCGTGGCATTTCTGTTTTTTCAACAAATCAATCATCGTTCTAAATCAATCAAAGTTAATATGGGAAAAAAATTAGAAAGATAAATGTTTTTAACAAAATTTTTCCTATGTTCTCAACAGATTTTCATCCAATTTTCAGAATCACCCAAACAATTTTCGCACACACTTCCAAGAAGTCAATTACGGACAGGTCTGCTTTTTATGTGTTCATGATTCGAATTTCATTTCAAGATAATGTTTGTGTACGACAAACCTTTCCATTTCCACAGTTTGCAATTTTTAAGAGTGTGAGAAATGATTGAAAAGGAAAATTTTTCAATCAAAATTGCATCAGAGTGGTACTGTAACAGCGACGTTTGATGTACATCGTATAATTCGGATTTGGTAAAACTTGTAGTAGAACTACTGTGGGACTAAATTTTGTGATATATAATGTCCACAACAAAAAAAAGTTAGCAAAATTTTTTGGACACATTCATAATTAAGAAAACTTTTAAACCTTATATGACAGTTACAATGGAATCACCCATAAATCAGGCAATTTTTATGACAAAATTATGCAAAAAATGGTCTATTTGCACATTTTTTATCAATTTTCGCCAAATTTTGTTTAATTTAAAATTTAAAGAATATTCTATCGTATTTAAGAAAATGTTTGATACTCTTTTAGTAATATTCAAGTATAACAAACAATTATCAATTATATAATTTACCAATTTTGAAAAATTTCATGAAATACTGACTTTTCTTGAAATTATCTAATAATTTCTTGCATATTGCGTTAATCCAATTTTTCGAAGTAGCTTATACTTTTTATAATCAATCAATATAATAATCTACGCAACTTTAATTAATATGATAAATGGCAATATTTTTATATTATAATGAAAAAAATATCAACCCTGAGGAAAAATGACCGCCTCTGCCTCTGTTTGGAGGTCCACCGCGACCACCACGCATCCCTGGAGGACCCCCTCTCATGCCTCCTGGCCCTCCTCGGTTACCCCCCCCTCTAGGTCCACCTCTGAAATTTTTTACAATGTTAAATAAATGACATAAACAAATACTAAAAAATGTCAATACAAATGTTTATAAGTCCTAAAATTGTATCATTTTTTACCATCTTACAAACAGACTCATGAAAGTTGATATACAGAAGTTGAAAATGTTTCAAACAGCTGTAAATGATGAAAGTTGCAAATTTTTTTTTGAAAAGTCATGACAATATTGAAAAATTGTAGAACAAAATTTTCAGTCTCTAAAAATCTCAAAAAAGAGTCAACTTTTAAAAAATCTGAATAATTTTGATTCGCAACAAAATTTTTCCAACATAAAATTCAGGGATATCCCTGAAATTTTTTATATTTATCATTTATTTTGCATGTATGCTTTTTTTTATTCAATTTTCAAGTTATGGTTCGTTGACTTGTCTTGAAAATTTTTAATTTCCAAAAAGTCTTACTTCAAAATTTCAAAATTATTAGTTTTGGATTTCAAGTTCCCAGGCTTCAACATTTTCCAATTGAAATTGATTTTTTGAGTGCTAAATTTTTTGATAAGATTAAATCTGAAAATATTTATACAAGATTAGTTATCCAAAATTATTTCTCAGTTATTTGACTGTTATGAATAAACATTCTGTTAATTTTTGTCCTGTAAAAAAATATAATGAAATAATTAATGAAAACAAAAAACCTTGAAAAGCTACTGCGATCATTGTCACCTCCGCCGCCTCGACCTCGAAAACCTCCTCCCCTGTGGAAATTTAAATATTTGTAAAATTTTTTGTATCGAACAAATTCGCTAAATTTTCTGACAGAAGTCTAAACATGCAAAAATAAATGCAAAATATCGATTTTCAGACACAATCGAATACAAATTTGAAAAAATTCTGGATTCGAAAATATCGTAAATGGCCAAAAATGTCAAAATAATGATTACTGAATATTTTGATACATTAAACAATCCATGACTTCTCTGACGTTACAAAATACAAATTCTACAATAGCTGAAAATTTGTAGAAATGCCTTCATACACCTATATACATATATAAAAACACAAAGGGTTGAATTGTCATGTTACAAAGAATCAATTTAGATCAAAAAACTTATCAATACTATTGATAAATAACGCCTCAATAAAAACTTGAATCGAACGTTATGATCTCCCACTAACTCAATCAAATTTTGTATCAAAATACATCGACCGAAAAAAATTTGGCCGAAAAAAAAAACATCAGCAAACCTCGAAAAGTCGCCTCGTGCTCTCCCGCCTCTGGGGCCACCGCGTCCACGAAATCCACCACCCCTTGACTCCATTTTTATGACAATAATTTACCTGAAAGTGGAAAGAAAACTTCGTACAGGTGACAATTAATAATCGGCGCTGCCGATGACGCCAACGCGAACTCCACAATTCGTACTTCGCGCTGAGCACACAAAAAAATACGAAACTGTTATTTGTTTCGCCTAATTTTGTCGGCGATTACTCAAAAACTCATTTTTTGTCACAAAATACTAACTTTGTACTCAGATAAATAAAATAATTCGATAAAAACCAGACTCTTTTAACGGAGGGTAAAACAAAATGGACGCCAATTGCAACCAATTGTGAATTGGACAGGGGCAGACAGGGGGAAACATTAAGGCTGGTCCATAAGCGGTCCACAAGCACTGACCATTTGTAGGTAATAGGACAGGACATGCGTGCTAAAGCAGCGCGAAATTTAAATTTACACTGGGTAAATGGCTGATTTTCAATTTCACGGCGCTCTATCGTGCATGTCCTGTCCGAATACCTACAAATGGCCGACCAAGAACATTGTATCATATATCTATATATATATTTAAT
>JAPYZK010002900.1:0-29013 GCA_030522785.1 Platygaster equestris | reverse complement strand
CACCATGGTAGTGGCAACAGAAAGGTTCGATTGATAAGTCCGACGACTTTGCCGCGGGGTTTTTCATGGTTTTCCCCCGCGGGTTGATGGGGGGAAATAACCCACATCGACGTAAATACCAAAGTCGGTGAATGGGAAGTTACGGCCAGTAACGACATAACAGTGTCAGGGAGAATAGAAATTTGGGAAAAAGAATGGAGAAAGTGAAAAATTAGGTGTGATGGCCTCGTAGCCCAATGTAGGCTGAGTGCCGAGAACCAATTAAAAAAAAAAAATAAAAAAAAATAATAATAATAATAATAATAAATAAAATAAAAGAATATCATTTTCGATCTACTTTCAATCATTTTAGATCGAAAATATGTGAAGTAGATCGAAAATAATGGGTCGAAAATCGATATTTCATGTAATATATAGATGTACAATATTAATATTTCGACCCACTATTTTCGATCTAGTTTACATTTTCGGTCGAAAATAAAGTTGGTCGAACTCAAAAATAGGTCGAATTTTTGCAAGATTCGAAACTTGATTTTGTAGATGAATTTTTTAAAATTATCAGTTACCTTAAGAAATTACGGAAAATTGAAAGTTTAGTCTTGCAAAATTTTGATTTTGGAATTGTTATTTGAATTTTGAATTGTTATACATAGCAGTGAAAATAATTAAAAACTTCCCGAAACATTTCGAACAAATTTCAGAAGTTTCACCAAATTTTTAAAAATCCTGAAACATTTTCGTAAATGTTAATAAATTTTGAAACTCTCTTTAAATTTCGTGATAATTTTTTTCTACGACCAGAATTTTCTCTCTTTTTGTTGCATTGATTGAATTGAAGTGTTTTGTTTACCGTTGAAAAATAAAACTGTTTTACAGTGGTGGACCCTTGCTGATGGTGACAAACACAAGCCAAAGTATTGTGGGAGTAACATCGTTTGGCCAGTCTTGCGGCACAATTGTGCCCGGAATTTATACATCAGTGTACGCTTATTTGGACTGGATAGAGTCCACAGTTTGGCCCCCTGATTCGAACAATAGTACTCGTCATGAAAAAGAAGAAAAATCGTTTATAATATTCAAGTGAACGAACAAGTTTCTCAAATGAATTTTCTACCAAATAATTCGATCAACTAATCAATTAGTAATTAAGTTGATTAAAAAATTGATTCCTGACCTCGATCCATCATTTTCTAACAATTATCAAATTTTTGTCGGTCACTGATTATGTAACGTTTTGATATTAAAAACTAAAAATCATCATTTCAGAAAAATTTTTGAAGTAGGGCAGGGCAATTGATTCACCATTTTACGAAACTTTCTCAGTATTCAGACGAACTTAAATTTGTGTGTTTCAAGGGATTTTGGAGATTGTTAATATTTTATGCATTTCTTGCTAGTTGAAAATACGTACGTATATTTTGCAAAGTATACGTGTTTCGAAAATTTTGTATATTCCTGAGAAAATTGGGTAATTTGGAAATTCGAAGGATTCTGATTCATTTTTTTGACATCGAATTAAAACTTGTGAAATTCAGAAACTGGAAAAATACAGATTACTCGTTTAAAAAAATGGTACACACTGTTACACAACAAAGAAAAAAAGTCACGTTTATCCCTGAATAATATATGTATTTCTCTCTGTAATCACCGAAAAATGTAGCCGAACAAGAGCTTGTCTTTTGCGTTACTAATACTGTTTCGCAATCGCATCTCAGCATCATATCAAAAGTCCAAATACCCAGAAACGCCACCTCGACTTGCTTAAAAAATAACATGCCTCGTTCCAAAATTTTTGCATCCTGCCACTACTCAGAATTATTTCTTATTATAACATTGTGTACTGAACATGTAAGTACGAGCACATTAATAACTAATATAGTATATATATATATATATATATATATATATGCAATATATATATACTTAACATATGTAATTCGGAATGAAGAAAAAAATGAGCCTTACGACCAAAAATTACCAAAACAGAAAAACCAGGCTTCAAAACCATGTCCATATTTTCCACGCCAATTTCGTTGTCAAACCTTCGATTCATCGTTACGTATTTTTCTCGTTTTTTGGTTGTAAAGCTAATTTTCTCATTCCAGGTCACACATATCTACATATTATGTAATAAGTATATCACAACACACAATTTTCCACCATCGAATAAATCACATGAGCCTTGTATTACAAAAAATAAACCTCATTTTTCGATATTATTCTTATGGTTGTGATACTTTGTACATGGTTTCGAAAAACTGTTTTCCGAGTTCTTTGCCAGTAAACTCCGAAATATACAAATAACGCATTCTAAACAATGCATGTTCCCGCGGTAAGAAAATAAATATAAATTTATATCTCTCAAAGGCGTAACCAAATGGGGAGAAGGGATTGGAATCCACAAAAAATATATATACATTGACATAGTATACATATTCATGAAACGTTCATAAACGTTCTATTGAATTTATAAATTCAAATCTGAGATTTAACGAAACGGAAGTTAACAATTTTGAAACCTGAAATTTCGGTAATTTTATACTCAATTTACATTAATAATTTCAAATTTATAGAAATCGGAAAATTCAATTAATTTTATTTTTAATAAAAAAAAAGTCAATTCATTAACTTGGAGGTGCCAAAATTCTGATATGCAAGTTAAATACTTTATTAATTTAGACGTGCGAACTCAAAAACTTTAATTCAATTCAAAAATCTAAATATCAAATGTCAAAGCAAAAAATTATGTTTTCAAATAAGCAAGACAAAAAATTACAAACGACCAACTTGAAAATTTGTGTACAATATGTAAATGAACTAAACATTCCTAATAAAATGTTGACAGTTAACGCACGTATCGTAGAAATACCAATAAGCTGAAAATTCGAAAATTTTCGCAAGTCGAAAGAACGTTCTACTTTCTAAATCAGTTGACTCTTGCCCCTTCTAAAGAGAAAAAGAAATCTGGCTACGCCCTTGGCATCTTTCGTTTCTTTGTTCGATTTCCAAAATATTGAAAAATTACTGTTGGTTACTTTGTTCACCAAGGATGGGAAAGATTTGGGTAATCTTGCCGATGGCTTTAGTGCGCCCTTCCCGGAGCAGAAGTTTCATGCCGACATGGAGATACTCCGGGTGACTGAGGAACCTGAATAGCACGGGCGCCGTGTCGTTGGTTTGCATACCTCCATCTTTTTTCTCCATTATCCCTTCGATAACTGCGGTCTGTCGCACGTTTCCTATGTGCACCGTCGCCTGGAATCCGGGGTAAATCGAGGTCGAGTGGTAAACGATTCCAAGCGTAACCTGAACACAAAAACATCCATTTTTCTATAATTCTCCAAAAAATTCCACTTTTCCCATCATCTTGCGTGTAAAAAAATCAGTTTCAGAAAATTGATGATCAAACAAAATTCATTTTTTTCTTCGATTTCGAAACTTTCCTGAATTTCTTAATTGAAAAAAAAAAAAAATTGACGAATTCAAGAATCTTGATGTAAAAATTCGAAAATTACATTGAAATTATTATTATTATTACATTAAAATTATTATTAATTAATTGATACTTCGTCACCACTCGATTTAGCATAAAATTTGTCAACTTTCGAATTCAAATAAACAAACTTGAAAAAATTGACGCTTTCATTATGTTAATTTTATTGATTAATTGTTGAATCGTTGAGGTCTATGAAAATATGGCATACTACGTACCTAGCAAGAAAAATTTTTCTCCGTTGTGCGTACATTATATAGACCGAAGGAAAATAAACGGTTTTTTGACACGCAGGGTAATAAACAGCCGTTAATTGCCCTGATATGTGAAAATGAAATGTTTACTTGGAAAAACAGAGTCGCGCATGGGTGATCGCGGATGGAAACGAGAACCATGCCAGGTCTGAGATGGGGCAGTGGAGGATCGCGTTTCGTAAGGGGAGCAAGCGTGAGACTGGCGCTCTGGGACGCTCGCACCAGGCAGCAGGGCGCTTTGTTTCTGTGGATGCTGACAACTTTGACTTTGTTGAACTCGCCGTCGGGACGCGGACCAACTAGCAGCCGCGTTCCTGGGGCAATAGCCCCTTTAACCATCAACCCGCCAAGAACCGGTTCCGTCAAACCGGCGACCCTACAATCGAAAAACATGAATAATTTTATTACGAAATATTATATATTTACGTTACATTTGAGTAATAAAAATATGTTCCAAAGTTATTTTTTATCAATTTTATTTTAAACATATTATTTATTATTAATTTAAGGTCGTATCTTTGATTTTCGAGTTCCCGAATTTTTCGCTGAAAATTTGTATAACTGTAATTGAACGTATTTATGATACGTTTGCAATATTTTGAGTCGATTGACTGACTGCGAAAAGAAATATTTAATGTCAAAGTCGACTCGTTCGACTCGTTCGAATCGTTCAAATTATTTGAGTTTTTTAAAAATGTGATAATTTGAAGCTTTTTAAAAGATTATAGGATTTTGTGTTTTTTAAATGATTCAAACATGTCATGTTTTATAGAAATTTGGAAATCACGTGTTTTTTGAAAAATTAAAAATTTCAAAGTTTTTTGAAGGTTTCGAAAATTGTTAGTTTTTGGCAATAATCTAAATTATTGAGTTTTTTCGTAAAATGTACAAATCCAGAGTTTTTTGCGAGAATTGAACAGTTTGAGTCTCCCAAAATTTTGAGGAATTAGAGTTTCTCGAAAAATTTGAAAAATATTGGAGTTTTTCAGACAACATTGAAATTTGGAGTTTTTCGAGAAATCTGAAAATTAAAAGTTTTCCGGATGATATAAAAATTTTAAGTTATATGAAAATTTTGAGTTAGTTTTTAAGAACATCCGAAAATTTTGAGTACTCGGAAAATTTTTAGATTCGAATTTTTTTGAAATATTTTGAGATTCGATTTATAAAATATATAGAAAAAAAAATAAAATTAAAAAATTAAAAAAAAAAAAAAAAAAAAAAAAAAAAAAAAAAAAAAAAAAAAAAAAAAAAAAAAAAAAAAAAAAAATGAAAAATTCAAGATTTTTGAAGACTTTGGAATTACAAGTTTTACAAAAAGTTGGAAAATTTCAACTTTTTCGAAAATTTATAAATTTTGAGTTTTTCGGAAAATTTGTAAGTTATACGTTTTTTTGATATTTTTCAATTTTTGAATTATCCGAAAAATTCAATGATTCACATTTGTTATAAAAATTTAAAAACTTCGAGTTTCACGGAAAGTTAAAAAATTTAGATATTAAAAAATCTTTGAAAATTCCGCGATATTCGAGAAATTAAAAAATTATTCGTTTCGTGGAAAATTTGAAAATTTCATCAGAATTTGTCAAAAACATAATAAAAAATGTTCACGACTTCGCAGTGACCGTACGTAGTCACTCTTTTTCCATCAGGGATTTCAAAATTTTCTAACTGTCAAACTGTAAACCTTAAATTCTGCAACTTTTGCAATTTTCTATAATGCATAAATTTCCAAATGCATAAAAAATTTTTAGTTACATAAAAAATGAAAATAACGTAATGATTTTCACCTGAAAGTTTCGTCAATTTGAAAAAGACAAGAATCAGGGTCAGAATCAGTAGGTGTCGATTCCATAGGAACCAAGTCACGAATAAAATTGGTCAATCTGTCGAGACTGTCGCCATTGACGCAACTGACCATAAAAACTGGCACAATGTCAGAATCGTTCATCAGAACTTCTTCGTTATTGTTGTCAAACGGGACAAGATTTTTCGTGCAGCCCTGGTTGCTCATCGCCTTTTGCAGTTGCGCCAATGTTTCGTGGGGCTCCTGGTATTTCAGATCAGTTTTGGTAACGACGAAAAAAAAGGGGATGCGCAGCGCCAAACACAAGGCCATATGTTCCTGGAAGGCTTCTGTTACTGGAGGTGCGACCACGAGCATCACATGGTGTGGCGAATATCCTGAAAAAATAATCAAGGTGAAGTTTTTCGTCCCGAATTCCTTAATTTCAACATATTCAAAAAAATGTGCAATAAATAACTGAAGTCAGAAACTAAACATTTCATAAACGATATGTGATATGCAAACCATATAAAACAGAAAAATATACTTTTGTACTTTGTGTTTTTATACAAAATTATAATACCTGTCAACCCTAGCAGTGTTGTCCTCAAGTACTTTCTATGTCCTGCAAGGTCAATAAAAGTCACAACTTTGGAAGCATGCTCGCAAATTTCTTCTGCTGTCGTCATTTCGGAGTAATTCAAAACATGTCCGTCATTATCGAAGCCGATGATTTCATGGGAAATGGAAGAAGTGCGGCCGGTTTTTATCTCGTGCAGGTGTCGCAGGACGTTCAGTCGTGCTTTCCCTCTTCCATTGTCCAGTTCGCCCTGAGTCAGTACACCTGAAATATTTAGTATTTTCGTATTATTCGTATATTTTTAAACAATAAGCTTGTTAAGATAATCAGAATAAATAAACAATGAGAAATTAGTTTTACCCAGAAGCGTAGATTTTCCAGCATCCTGAACCCCCATAACTGCGACTCGGAGATCCACCATACTCTCTTGGTCTGCTCTGTCATCTTTCCTCAGCTTCCTCACCTTGACTTCGACCACCCTTTTTTCATCCTTGTTAGATCGACATTTTTTGTTCTTTTTATTCGTCATTCTTTCGCGGATTACGCAAGTCGTTGCGCCAAGTCTGCTGGCCATGTCGCGAAGGGTTTTCAGAGAAGCCTTCATGTCTTCCATCGATAACCCTGCCAGTCGGCCATTGTCTTCAACACCTTCAACAGTGGAAAAAATTTTTTTTTGTTAATTTATGAGTAAAAAGTTATTGTTTTGAGCTTTTTGACATGGATATTTTTATCTTCTTTATTTTTTGTTTTTTTAAGGTCGTATCTTTGATTTTCGAGTTTCCAAATTTTCACATAAGCAGACACAACTTCGCGCTCCTATTGGCTCTCATATGGGGAATCGTGTTGTGATGTAGATTGTGATATGCATAGACAGGGGGTATATATGGATATATGGAGTACGGATTACAATCCAGAAAAACTTTCGGAATTGATTGTACCAAAGATAAGACTTCCATGTAATAAAAAAACGATGAATTTTTCTGCAGATATATTTAAAAATATACTTTTTGTTGTTTAAATGATGTATCTTCCTGCGAAAAAAATATTTGGAAAAGAATAGAAACTTTACCAATTTGGTTTTTGTATTAATAGCATAAATTAATTTTCATTAAATGTCAATTTTAGACAAATAAATGAGAAAAAAAACAAGGATTTCATATTCAAAAATTTATAAATAAATAAAATATGTAAAAACATCAGACTTTTTTTGCTCCACAGCCTGTATTTTCCTTGGATGAAAAAAATTAATGAAATGAAAAAAAAAAGGGAATATTAACCAATTTGGTAAATGGCTTCTCCATGGCCCTCTTGGAGTCGCCATTTCATCTGTGTCACCAGGTGTTCAAACCTCTGGTTGGAAGGGTCAACCAACTTCAATTTATACTCGATATTTCCTTGTTCCGGTTCAGGAGGAAGTCTGTCTTCCTGTTCTTCATTCGTGCTCGAGCTCCCGCTGTCCGAGAACTCGTCATTCTCAAAATCATTCCAGTCCTTTTTCCTTTTAACCTCCCTCGTGTCGAATAACTCAAAAAACGAACCCATTTCTGCAAAACAATAACACACATTTTTCAAGTGTTCGTACCAAAATTATTAAATCATCGCTCGTTTTTACTGACAGTGATGCAAATGACAAAATAAGCTAACAGCTGCAAAAATATTCAATTGTCGTTTTTTTTCTTTTTGATGAAATCGATAAACACACAACTTAATCAGTCAGAAACTCACGAAAAAATGACGCAAACTGCCAAATCGATGACACTACACGCAAAAGAAATACAATGAAGTAAAATTAATTCCCTCAAGTATCGAGCCCGCGACGACGCATATTCAGCTGTATTCAGCGAAACTAATCAATTGTCCCCACTGATAATGATAAAAAAAACAACGCGATTTTGAGAAAGGTCACGGTGAATTTTGACGTTTGCGTGTTTATCAGTGTTTATTTTTTTGGATGGCCTTTGTTTCGGGTGATTTGACGATTCAGTGGATTTGAGCAGGCGCGGAAGCGATTCAAATGCGCAGTAAACCCGCGAAATTCGGCAAGCGAAAAACAAAACATCTGGAAAATATAAGCGTAAATGACAGTTCGCTCAAGGAGAAGGGTTATTTTTAGAGGCCACAACGCTAGAGCGTTCGCGGTGAAATTGCACAATGCGAAAGTTTTGCGTTTGCATCATCGTGATTTTGAGCGATTTTTTTTGGTGACGAAGGAATGTCACTTACTTGTAGGTGTTTTAGTTGTGAAAGAAGCCGAAATGAACGACTTGTTTCACTTGGTCGGGTTATCACTCGCGGATAAGGACGCGGAGTTCGCGAGCGTGCATGTCAGTTCATGTTTGGTTTTGCTTTGTTTAGTTTATTCCGCGAATTCTCGACCATTTCCGACGGTTGATCAGGGCAGCCATATTGTATTCATACTGGCGTGCGAATCGATTTTAAAATATATTTTTACGTTTTTCGCGTCGAAATTACACAGAAATAGTAAACACAGTGTCGAAAAACTTCAGATTTGGCTTTTTAAATGTGGGATTACTAACGCATTTGACCGAAACTACTCCAAGTAAAATTAAAGTTTTTGAGATTTAAAAATTAAAGTCTACAAAAAAAGTTCGTTATTCAGTGATATCAACAATTGAGAAATGAAAATATCTTCACGGTAACTCACAAGTCGTGAGTCACGATTCACGAAGAGCTATTTTACATTATTCTAGAATATAAAGTTTATCAATACTGTGGGAAATTGGGAAAAAATTATCATTCGTTAGAATCAATCAAAAATTACTGCATTCAAATGTTTTTAGAATTCGAAATTCAAATAAGAAAAAAAAATACTGACTATGAGGTATAAGTAGCTCAACATGTTCGTGAATATGAGTAAATGAGTACAGAACGAGTACATGAGTACGAGTACATACATGTGTAAAATTCACATGGGATACCAAAGGGTATATGTAACTTTGATATGCTGCAACAAAATATGAGAACAAATAATCTCTCATGACTCTCATGGAATAAAATATATAAAAAAAACTAGCAATATTATTATTTACCAAATATATTACCACGTCGAGTACGTACAAAGTATATATATTTAAAATAACGCATCATCTATTATCAACAATAAGCTCATTTTGTGTATATACAAAATCCTATGTACAAGTTATTAAAAAAACATGTATACTATATTTGATGAACGATTGTGCTTGCATCACTGGGGCAGAAGGGGCTCGCTCTCGGACTTGACGACATTCTTGGCAAGCGTCACGATATCGTCCGAACTTTTCCCCATTTCCTTGTCCAATTTCCCCGGTTTTTCCACCTTGAACATAGCGTCGTTCAAGCAAACGTTGTTCAAACTGACCGCGCTGTTGGAGAAAATAGCGGTTCCCAAATTCGGATCGTTGACGTCGTTTTTCTTGGTATGCGTGGTTTTGGGAAAAGGTTTCGCGAACTCAGCGTTTTCGGATACTTTAGCGTGCGACGAAATGAGATCACTGGCTTTCCCCAGGATGATGATGCTGTTAAGGATGCTGAGGGTGAGGAGAATCAAATAGACGAGGAGCAGCAGGATCATGTCCGCGGCTCTCGCGGAAGGCGTGATTGTGGTGTAGAGCACTCGCGCCATCGCGACGCCCAGAGGAAGAGGAATGAAGCCCATCCGCCGGGCCACCAAATCCGACGAGTCAGAAAATGCCGTTTCCTGCCGAGTCTGGGCCATGTCATAGGCCAGGCTCATCGTGTAGTCTCGGTACACGGTGGATTCCAGTTCGTTGAAGCGCGTTATGAACGCGTGTTTTATCTGCGATTCGCCAATTTTGTAGCAAACATCAATATGAGTCATTCGCAAGTATTCTGTAGTCATTTAGGTTCAATATTAAGATATTTTTATGCTATAATTTCATCGCGTCATTACTTTGACCATGACAGGGACATAAACATACGTAAATGTTTATCAAACTTGTATTATTTACCCAATCGACGATAACTTCTGCTAAAAGGAGCAAAACGCAATCTGGAAGAAGCACCGCGAAACGATCCGCTCTCCAAGCATATTCTTTCATCGTTTGCAGTGTAACAGCGAGCAGCAAGACGAACAAATGAAAACGTTCCCTCACATCAGCGCACGACAGTTGGAAGAGATTATTCTTGTCGAATTTTTTGAAAACTGCTCCTTTCAATTCTACAAACTATGGAAAAAGAAAAAATGCAATTCGAAATAATCATTACGTAATATATAATCGTATTATTAATCACAATTAAGGTCGTATCTCTGATTTTCGAGTTTCCGAATTTTTCGCTGAAAATTTGTATAACTGTAATTGAACGTATTTGTGATACGTTTGCAAAATTTTGAGTCGATCGACTGACTGAAAAAAGAAATATTTAATGTCAAAGTCGACTCCAAATACACAGGGGGTATAGGGCTCAAGATAATATATTCATTATATTGAAAAAACGAGTCCGGATTTTCCAATAAAAAATGTACGAAAAGAAGCGCCGCATGTTAGCTACAAGTAAGTGTCAAAAATTTCATGTTTTACTAATTAGTTTTTCAAAAACCACGCTTGAATGTCAAAAATCGCCTTTTTTGAGATAAATGACAGCTAGAATGAGTAAGTATATCACATAAGCGGACACAACCTCGCGCTCCCATTGGCTCTCATATGGGGAATTATATTGTGATATGCATAGACAGGGGATATATATGTATATATGGTACGAATACAATCCGGAAAAACTTTTGGAATCGATTGTACCAAAGATACGACCTACATATTACTTCGAATTAAGAAATATAATAAATGAAGATAACTCACATTATTTGACATCATGATCGTGAGTAGAGCTTTGTTACTACTGTTTATAGCAACATTTAGAGTTGTTGCCTGAGAAAGTACCAAAACGCTGTGAAAAACTAAGAAAATTAAATTAAGGAACGTATAATGTATGCTCTTAGATATGCTCCAAAAACATTGACACATAATTTATAATGAATTCCAAAAACGACGTCTTTCCAAAAATAGTGTATTATGTTACCAGTGAAAAGACGATCGGTTTTGAATTTACACGACTTCAAAACAATTTTTAAAACAAATTGAGTTGATCGAAAAAGGATACAGACATATAAAAGAACGAAAAGCAAGTGAGGCAAGGTGCCGAGGTGATGAGTGCGAGAAGAGTACAATCGCGATTTTGGCTCCGTTGCGGTCCACAACAAAGCGTCGATCGCGTCCTGCCCGAAGGAGCTGAGGAGTCGATCGGCGACCTCAAGCATGTTGAAGAAAATGTAGAGTTTTATGACAGACTGACTCTTTACCACATGGTACATCACGGAAGTGTCGACTTTCATCGTAGCCACCCAGCAGCTCAGCACCACGATGCCTTTCAAGAGATCGCACACTTCGGCCGGCTGAAGGATTCTCTCCCGTTTCCTTCGTGACCTCTGACCTCTGGAACATCAAAGTTTCGTTTCATTTTGGAGGTGAATTATTGAACCGACAGTTGGCACGCAATTTTTGTATGGAATTCTTTTTTCGAAATGTGGCTCTGACAGATCATTTGGTGTGTAATTAAAAAAAAAGTTAATGAATGTTTTACTTGAAACAATATTTTAAAGGTCTTGTCACAACAGCCCACAGCGCCATCATGAACCTTATTGGTAAAAATGTGTAGACGTACAGGAACGAATCTGCGCACTGGAAACAAAATGAAGTACAATTTTCATTTTAGTTATTAATTTGTTAATTATTTTCACTTCGGAATAATCTAACAAGTTTTTTTTTGTGAGCTCCGAGTCATCAATTTAAGAAAAATTTAAAAAAATATTGTGGTGAGCGATGATTGAACTCATTAATTCTTAATTAACCGATTACAAATTATATGTAATCGATTACAATCGAATTACTCAATTATTAAAAAATTATTATTGGTTTACAAATTTCATTATTATTCACAAAACTTGACTAAAAAAATTTATTTTGTCAATATTTCAGAAAATGGCTAACTGACTTGTAAAAAACCATACGACATGAATCGCTCCAGTTCTCTGGGTATTTTTATGAACGAATTAAGTTTTTCTCTCCTCGCAGCAAATCTTTCTTCGTCATGTTCCAGCTGATAACCCCTCGTTAATTCCATTCTCAGGAATTGCAACAATGGCACTCCTAAAAACAAAAAGTTAAAAGTTAATATAATAAAAAAAAAGCAAACAATAACCATGTAGATGAATTTTGATATTGATCAACTTATTAATTATAATTTACTAGAAATTATTGATAGACTAGAAAAACTATAATTTAAATTAAAAAATTTCCAAAAAATTAGGACATTTCAAATTATGGAAACTCTGAAATTCAAACGTCAAAAAACTGTGAAATTGGAAGCTCAGCATTTTAACAGTTGAATAATTCGAAAATTAAAATTTTCTCAACAATCGCGTAAACAATTTTCTCAAATCCTTCATTAATTTTTGCATCAAGTGAAAAACGTCTGAAAAAATTACCAAAATGTAAGTTCAAAAATGTCGAAAACCAACATAAATCTAGTAACTAAAGAATCTTCTCAACGTCAAAACAGACATCGAATGAATACAGGAGAAAGTAGAGAAAGCGCGAAAAAATTCCCAACGAAAAGAAAATGATGCTAAACGCATTTAATCAACATTCAAGAATAAAATGATCCAAACTTTATCAAGAAAGACGTTACTTTTGTTCGCGGGAATAGGTTTGGTCTCGAAACCGAGATTTTCCACTCTCGAGGTGTGCGGTTTGGAGCCATTGTTTCGCCTGCGAAAATGCGTCAATCGCTTCCTGAAACTCGCAGCCCAGCTTTGGCTGCCTTTTTCCTCACTGTCTACTTCCATTTTTATCGAGTCATTGTTTTCCTTTTCTGTTGACATGTCCAGGATGTCATCGACATCCGCGAGCACTCATTACGTCGTCACATATACGGTCAATCGCTCATACCTCCGAAAAACAGCTGTTGACACTGACAGCTAGTGACAGCTGTTTTTTTGTTTGTTTCCTAGCTGTACGAACAAAACAAGCAAAAATTTTTTGTTTGTTTTCCAAGTTGGACCAACAAAACAAGCAAAAAATCTTTGAATTCCGGAGAAAAATTTAGCGATTTTCTGCTTGTTTTGTTGGTATGCACCAATATCACAAAAAATCCCTAAATTGAAGATGAACCGGTGTGTGTAAAGGGTTAAAAAAGAGTTAAAAGTGACAATTCTGGATTCTCGAGTTTGTTATGCATTGTTATGAAAACGATTGTCAATCAGTTTAAATAGACACAAAAAAATATCCAATCGAGAATTCAATTAATTAAGCTCCGAAAATGACTGCTTTCGAAGGTTGTACACATTTTACTTGTATAGAAGTACTCAAACATCGTAAACAATCGGAAAAACGTATGTTTATTGTTTTCAGAAATGGGCGTTTTGCCAGAAATAGCCAAAGCTGTGGATGAAATGGAATGGACGTAAGATATATGCTAGAATTGATTTTTTCACTGCATTAGTCAAGACTCAAAAATTTTATCGGTAGTCAAATCATTGTTTATCGTTTTAAGATTGCCTACTGATGTACAAGCGGAAGGAATACCATTGATTTTGGGTGGAGGCGATGTTTTGATCGCAGCGGAAACTGGAAGCGGAAAAACTGGAGCGTTTTGTTTACCAATTATTCAGATTGTTTGGGAAACTTTGAAGGACTTACAGGAAGGAAAAGGATCCAAATCAGAATCTGGGCCGTCGACATGTAATGACTGGAAAACTTTTTTTTTGATGTATTAATTCTGAATAATATTTTTAAATTGTTTCCAGCTCCTCATTGGCTGCTCAGTTTGTTCGACAGAGGCAAAGCTTTGGCAGTGACACCTGATGGTTTGAGATGTCAAAGTCGAGAGCAAAAAGAATGGCACGGATGTCGCGCAAATAAAGGAGTCAAAGGAAAGGGGAAATATTATTACGAAGCCACTGTCACCGATGAAGGGCTTTGTCGAGTTGGATGGTCCACTTCACTGGTGAAAAAAAATTGTGAAATTTCGTTCTTAATTCTCATCACAAAAAAATGACACCTCAATTCATTTCTAGGCTTCTTTGGATCTAGGAACCGACAAATTTGGATTCGGTTTTGGAGGCACTGGTAAAAAATCCAATTCCCGACAGTTCGATGATTACGGGGAAGCTTTTGGAAAATGCGACGTTATCAGTTGTCTGCTCGATTTGGACAAAGGGGAAATTCGGTTTTGGAAAAACAGCGTCGATCTCGGATGCGCATTTACTTTGAATGCCGAGCAAAAGTCAGAGGCTTATTTTCCCGCGGTGGTTCTGAAAAATGCTGAGATGTCTTTTAATTTCGGGGCGCAACCCTTTAAATTTTCCCCCCCTCAAGGGTTTTTGCCAATTTCTTTGGCTTCGGGTCAAGTCGTGAAACTGAATCCTAATAATGTGAGTCGAGGTCAAGGGTCCAAGGACAACAAACCAGTGAAGAATTCGCCGCAGGCGATTATTATTGAACCTTCGCGAGAACTTGCTGAGCAGACTTATAATCAAATTCAGAAGGTGAATTTGAAACGAAAAATTAGTCACGAATGAAAAATATGGTCATTTGAAAATTATAGAATTGGATTAATTGAGGTTTGGAATATGATTAATAAACTGGAAATCAACAAATTTTAAATGTTTGATTTTTACTTACATTCGAATGGAGACAATTTTGGAAGTGTTCACATTTTTATTGTGTGTATTTATGTTATGGAATCAAATTAATGTGTTTTTATCAGTTCAAAGGTTATTTGAAAGACCCTCCAATTCGAGAATTGCTCGTTGTTGCTGGAGCTAATGCAAAAGAGCAAACTGCGGTTTTGAACAAAGGCGTCGATATTGTTGTTGGAACACCGGGGAGATTGGAAGGTTTGATCGATGAAGGACTTTTGTCATTAACGAATTGCAGGTAAATTTTCGTTTTTAGACAGCGTACTAATTAATGACGAAAGTGAATTGCAAATGAACTTCTGATTGTAAAAAAAATTGTTTTCACCCTTTAATTGTTTTTCAGATTTTTCGTTTTAGACGAAGCTGACGGTTTGTTAAAACAAGGTCACACCGAATTCATCAACAAGCTTCATCGTCAAATGCCCAAAATCACGAATGACGGGAAAAGATTGCAAATGATTGTTTGTTCCGCGACCCTTCATGATTTTGACGTGAAAAAATTGGCTGTGAGTCAGTAATTTGAGTTTACGACTTTTTTTTTTTGTATAAAATGTAGTATTATTATGTTATATAAAAAAAAATTACAGTATGTTGTAATTCTTATTTCAGGATCGTCTGATGCATTTCCCAACGTGGATTGACTTGAAAGGCGAAGACGCTGTTCCGGAAACAGTGCACCATGTCATAGTGAACGTCGATCCTCAAACCGACAAATGTTGGCAGAATTTGAGAAATCGCATTCCTACCGATCAGGTGCACGCGAGGGACAATATAAGGCCCGGAAATAACACGCCAGGTCTTTTCATCTAGAATAAAATTTTTAAATTCACAAAAGTCTAACTCGACGAAGTTGTAAATTTTCTGATTCTTCCAAAAATGTGTTCACGGACTGCGAGAAAAAATTGACTTGATTCATGATTATTAACGGTTTATCTCTAGTGATTGTAGTTTTTATAAAAATGGGCGAAATTTTTATAAAATCAGCGAATTTTTTATAAAAATTCGTTTTTCTACAAGGTCAATTTTATACAAGTTATATAACATTTTCGATTTTTATAAAGTGGTTTTATAAAAACTGTATGAAAAAATTTTTTTTATAGAATCTGTCAAAATTTTCATGCAATTCATCTGTTTTTTTATAAAAACACTTGAAAGCCTCCACAGTTTCTTATAAAACCTTCATTTTGAAGTCATGAAATTTCTCAGGCGATCTATTGAAGATTTTTTGAACGTTCTGGAAGATGGAACGAGTTTTCCTTTACTTCAGGTACATAATGTAGAATTAACCACATTCAGGGGCGAACGCAGAAAAAATTGTTGGGAGAGATTTTCGGAAAATTTTTTTCAACATTTTTCAAATTTCGAAGTTTTAAATTAGTCAATCATCGATCTGAAGTTTTTGAAATTTTCACTTTACAAAATTTCTGGAATTTTAAAAATTCTCGTAATTTTCATCGTTTCTGCAATTTTTTATATATTTTTATCAAGGGAATAGAAAATCAGGTTCGTAATGTTTTTTAGCAATTGTAAAACGTAAAAACATATGATTTTATAGGATTTGAAAATTCTTCAACTCAAGTTGAAAATAACCATCCAAATGGACATAGATTTGATGAACACAAAAGTTGACTATCGGATTTCTGATGCAAAGGTCGCAAGTTCAAATCCCGCTGTCTCAAAAAATTTTAAAATTTCTTTCGAAACGAAATTTGCTAAAGTCTCAAGAACTGATGAAAACTGGTATATACATTAGCAAAATTGTAAAAAAAAGGTTAGAAAAATATTATCATACTTTTAAAAATGTTGAAAAAAAATTTTTTATGAAAAAAATTGTGTTTTATAAAACTTTTATAAAACCACTTCATAAAAAAATGCAAATTTTATAAAACTTTTCTAAAACCAACCTTATAAAAATGTTTTATAAGGTTTTTATAAAAACTAGAATCACTAGGGATAAAGAATACTTTTGTACTCACGTCCGAAATAGTGTGTACTTCTTACACAAGTGAAAAAATCTGTCACTTTTTATACGCCAAATAGTGAGAGAAAGTGGCATTTTTTCGAGAATGATAGAAAAATGTGGTATTTTGTAGAAACACTTTCGGAAGCCATTAAAATCCTGAAAGGAGAATATTGCCTTCGCGCGATCAATGAGCACAAAATGGACCGAGCCATCATTTTTTGTCGCACCAAATTAGATTGTGATAATCTCGAGCGTTTTTTGAAACAGTCCGGGAGGGAGTACTCGTGCGTTTGTCTTCACGGTGACAGAAAACCGCACGAGCGCAAGGAAAATTTACGGAAATTTAAAGAACAGGAAGTCAGGTTTCTCATTTGCACGGATGTCGCTGCAAGAGGATTAGATGTCAGTGGATTACCTTATGGTAAGTTTCAAATTTTCTTTCAAAGTAGGAAAATAATTATTTTTTAAGGCATTTTTCAAAAAATGTAAGGGAACTTCAGAAAATGTCATGAATTGTAGTGTTTTGAACATATTTGCAGGCTTGAAAGTGGTTTTTTTTATTGTTATCAATTTTCAGTAGGTAATATTTCAGTTTTTTCCATGATTAAATTATTTTTAAATTTAAGTATTTCTTTCATTTGCATAATTTGCATGATTTTCGGAAGTTGAAAGTACAATTTTCCGAAATTTGTTACGATTATTTTGAATAGGTTTTTGACGATTCTAAATGATGAACTCGAATATTTAAATATTTTTAATAAAAAAGTGATCGATTTTAAAAATCTTTTGGTTATTTCAGTAATAAACATGACATTGCCTGACGAGAAGTCGAATTACGTGCATCGTATTGGAAGAGTTGGCCGAGCTGAGAGAATGGGATTGGCTATTTCTTTGGTCAGTACAGTTCCGGAAAAAGTTTGGTACCATGGAGAATGGTGCCCTTCGAGAGGGAGAAATTGCAGCAACACGAACCTTACGGAACATGGAGGCTGTTGTACTTGGTACAACGAACGTCGCGTGAGTGTTTTTTTTTTTTTTTTTTTTTTTTTTTTTTTTTTTTTTTTTTTTTTTTTTTTTTTTTTTTTTTTCTTGTTTTTTACTTTTTCCCAAGTTTATAAACTCCCCTAGTTACCCTGGTCTGTAAAAAATTCTCTGAAATTATTATACGTGAAAAGACCGAGAATTTTTATGAAATTTCATAACTCTCCTAGTGATTCTTGTTTTTATAAAAACCTTATACAAAATTTTTATAAGGTCGGTTTTATAAAAGTTTTACAAAATTTGCATTTTTTATAAAGTGGTTTTAAAAATTTTTTATAACTTTTTTTGGATCATTTTGCTAATGTATATACCACTTTTCATCAGTTTACAAGTGTCTAGCGCAAATTTCGTTTCGAAAGAAATTCGAAAATTTTTTGGAGGCAGCGGGATTTGAACTTGCGACCTTTGCATCAGAAAGCCGATAGTCTTTTTTGTCCATCAAATCTCAAATCTATGTCAATGTGAATGCTTATTTTCAATTTGAGTCAAGGAATGTTCAAATCCTGATTTATAGTTGCTAAAAAACGTTACAATCATGATTTTCTATTCCCTTGTGTAATAAAAACGTATCAAATATTACTATAAGAGAAGTTCCTATGTCAGGAAAGTTTTTTTTATTGAAATATGAAACTTTGTATAAAAATCGCGAAGTTTTTATGCAAATAAAGGTTTTATTATTTAGTATTTATTACCTAAAATTTTTAGTAAAAGTTGAAATAAAAATCCAAAATTAATGTATACTGCATGAACATTAAAAATTGTCATACATATTTTATGAAGTTACGGTAAAAAATAAAATTTAACACACAAATTTTCACTTTATGAAGAATGTTCATTTTATAAGTATTAATCCTTATTTCAAACATTTTTGTAAGAATTGCACAGAATTTTTTAAGAATCAGATTCACTCAGTCAAAATTTCGTTCAGTTTTTACATAAGACTATATGTTCCTAAAATAAAAATCTAAAATATTATCAATTTTTTTCAGTACTTGGCAGAAATCGAAGACCACCTCAACATCACCATTGAACAAATTGATACCGACATGAAAGTCCCCATGAACTATTTTGACGGGAAAGTCGTTTACGGTGAAAAAAAAGGAGCCATGGGTAAATTTTGCACTAAAATACGCGCTTATCAAATATACTTGTCAGGAAACATCACAAAATTATTCTTTTTAATCAACAGGGTCAGACTACAAAAACCACGTCCAAGAAATGGCTCCAGTCGTCTCCGAGTTGGCGACTTTAGAATCTAAAGCTCAAATTTCTTACCTCAATCGTCACTTTATTATACAGTAAATATTGAACAGTGAACTGATATATTCAAGTATATATGAAAAATACAATTCCAATTTGTAATGGAGGAAATAATAAAAAGTGTACACCTTGGATTTATCGATTTCAGTATTTTCTGAATTTGAAAAAAACTGTCCCTAGAATATCAGATGCCGTAGATATTATCAAAAATACGAAAAGTGTCGAATTTTGAAGTCTTGACAAACTTGTGGGAATTATACAAATTTCATACTTCTTTAAAAATGTTGAAAAATTCAAAATTCTGAAATTCTCGGAATATGAAATGTGTTCGATATTTCCAAAACGTTGAAAATTTAGGACATTTACGGTATGTTTCCCAAATGTAAAATATCCCAATAATAAAATCGCCAATTTTTTTTTTTTTCTTTTGTTCGGTTTCTTTTCTGATGAAAAATATGATTTTCGTAAAATTTATAAACTTTCACGACGCACGTGAAATAGCGTATTTATTCGATTTATAACCAAAAAAGACTTGAAATTAGAGTCGAATAAATAAATAGACCGATGTATTATATGTATGAAAAATTGTAATGAAGAAAATAATAACATTTGTACACAATAAAAACGAAATTTGCTTTTTTTGGCGCAACAATAGTTTAAAGGACGAGAAAGTGAAAAATCAAGCTCGCGAGTATCGTCTCAATAAGCGTTTAATCGATTCTTCGCTCGTAGAAAACGAGAACATTCACATGACTAAGTGACAGCGACGATGGTAACATAATAATATAATATATAATATATGGTAAAAATAACAACAATAATAATTCGTTACAATAAAATCCGTACACGTTAACATAATGTGACTTGATGACTCATTTGTGCTACGTGAACATTCAAAGTTTCACGCGAGTTTATTATATTATTTTATTTCATTCTCCTCCAATATATAATCGACTCTTTTTCAACGCTGATGAGAATTTCATTTTATATATTTCACGACCTTAACGAAAATCATTTCATTCACTCTTTTCCGCTCTTTCGCAAACACGCATTTCATTTTGTTTTATTCACAATGAGATAAAGCAAATGAACCCTTACTTCTGCAAAATTAATTTTTTTTTCCTCTTCCTTTGCAATTGTGACTGTTGTATTTTTATGTCCAGTTTTATAATCGAGGAAGAATTTTTCTAGAATTTTCAATCATTCGAAAATGAGTCAGTGTTGCCAAATAAATGAAAATTTTTTCACATTTTTCATAAATGTTCAGATATTCTAAAATTGACTGAAAAAATTACCTTTTTCGATAAATCCCAGCAAAATTCAAAATAAACAAAAAATATGCGACATGATCGAAATTCACCTTCTGGCAAGATTGAATAAAGTAAGAGATTTTCGTACGAAATAGTGTACATACACGTATTTTTGGTAATTGCTTGACAAGAAGCCCTTCGATAAAACGTTTTCAAATAATTGTTCATATTTCCAGAAGCGCAGTGACAGGCATGTAAAAGGTACATGAAACGAATTTAATCAAATAGGGGTATTTATTCGAAAACATTTCGTAACCGATACAAGAGATTTTTGGTTCTGCGTGATTCGTGGTAAATTACAAAAAAGTAGCGTAAGATTAATCAATTTTCACCGTTATAAAATCGTTTTTCCTAGTGTCAAGTTATTGTTTCAAAATATTCGTAAATTTTACGTAAAAAGTTCATTATTGCAAATGGAATCTCGACTAATTATCATGATTTGTGATGGAGTACATTACGTTAAGTTGGTTTATTTCGTTTTCGACCACCATTTTCTTAGCACAATTGTTTACAAAATTAAACCTCGAAAAAAAAAAAATTACCCAGGAATACCGTCATAAACGAAAGCTCGGGGAAATGCCAACAATCGATCATTCAATAATTGACGTATCGCGTGCATTCCGGTGCGAAATTGAACTATTTTTCAAAAACTGCTGCTACGGTTCGTCGGAAAATTACGTACCTAATTACATGCAAGTCGAAGACATGAAAAAACGAAAGCATTTGCGCGTCTTCAATTTCATCGCCAACGCACCGAGCAAAAAAATTGGCATCGTCAAAATCACGGAGACTGCTGGAACAACAATTTCCAAAGGATGTTAAATGAATATAATAGTACATTACGCAACTAGAGGAAAAATAATGTTGTTCAGCACCGTAAAAAAAAATGCTTTCTTTTTCCATCGTTGTAGGATACAACAAAGTTCGCGACTAGCAAAAAAATGAAATTTCAACTAGTTGCGTAATGTACTATTTCAACGAGTGCAGAAACGACACTCGTAAAAAATCATTATTCCGCTGTTTGCGAACTTCACTTTATCCTACAACGTGAAAAAAGTGCGAATTTTTCCACGGCGAATGTCGAAAATCTTCAGTTTACGTTATTTATATTCACTCGACGCCCATTTGGAAGAGAAAGAATCCTTTTCCCAACGCCGTGGGAAAAACTGCGATTTTCTCCATGACTCGATTTACGAAATTTTACGTATTTACGAAACTCGCATTTTTTCCAGAGCTGGGAAAAATATAGTTCTCAACTTGTGCGAGAGAATTTTTTCAACGAATTCATAAAAAAAGCCGTTTTCGCACTCGATGAGAAATACGCTATCTTTCAATGTTTCGACGAGTCACTAATGTACGTCCTAGTTTTAAACACGTAATAACCCGTCGCGATTTGTTTGTTTTTTCATTAGTTTTAATAATAAAAAATACATTTACAAAGGATGCAGCGCGAGGAAAATAACCTTTATATACAGGGTGTCCATTAATTGCGATTTAGAGATAAGGGGGAGGGGGCTTTAAAAAAATACAAATTCGCATTTTTTCTGATATTGGTAACATATTTTTGACGCGAAATATCAATAAAATAACTTTCATAACTTCAACATATTAAAACCCATAAATAATACAGTTTCTGTCTTGAAAGTTATAAATAGACGAAAAGTTCCTTTGATATTCCCTGATTTTCACTATTTTTAACAAATTGTTGTTTGTTTGACAACATAATTCAGTGAAATTGCATTTCTCGTTTTTTAAAATCTAAACAGAGTCTGCATGAAAAATGAAATTGCCTCCAAAGTGGCTTAAATTGATTTAGAGGTTGAAAAAACACGCAGAAAAATATTTTAAGCGACTGAAAATTAATTTTGCCTCTGAAAATCGAAATTGAAAAAAGGTATTATTCAAAAAGCTCCGAGATGGTTGCCATCTTGCCATGACGTCACTAGCCTGGGTAAAACGTCGAAATGTTAAAAAATATATGAGAACAGTGCAGTAAATCGACGATACAATGGATATGGCGACAAATGAGACAAATAAATCAAGTCAGACATTTTTTGGGCCACAATGGACGAATTCTAATTTTGGCGTGACGTCACTAGACTGTATTATGATGGTTATGATACAGGCTAGTGACGTCACACCAAAAAATCGCGTTTCATGGCTAACTTCAAAATTACAATATTTAATCGATGATTATAAAAAATTTAGCGATAAAAACACTAAAATCTTCAATTTTATCACTAAATCCAACTGTCGAACAAAAAAAAATAGATATTCGTTTTTGCAAAGACTATATTTTACATTGTACATAACATATAAAAAAAATTTCGTATAGTAGTAAATTTGCAAACTTGAAAGTACGAAGCAAAAATGACAATGCCCGAGGTCTAAAAACATATTCATTCAAAGTTAAAAAAAACATGGCCCCACGCGGGAGCTCGTAACTCCCCCCCCCCCTCCCCCCTCTTCTCCTGTCGTGGTACCATCAACGCTAATGCCGCGTAAAAATCAATAAATCAGCGAGTACGCGAGGCTCCACATCAAAGGAAGCTGCCAGCCGGCAATATCTGGGTTCCCGATCAAAGGAAAAAGAAGAGCCGGTGGACGGTCACCCTGTACACATTCGACACCATTTTTACATTATATAATTAAAAAAAAAAAAAAAAAAAAACAAAAAAAAAAAAAAAAAAAATAAAAAAAAAAAAGAAAAAAAAAAAAAAAAAAAAAAAAAAAAAAAAAAAAAAAAAAAAAACATTCGGGCCCTCAACCTTTTTTGTTTCGACGAGATTCGGCAAACTTTGGGAATGAATAGAAAAAAAACGCGTATAGAGAGATTGAGAGTGGGGGAGGATTGTTGATATTTTAAAAATAATGAAAAAAACTGTACTATATTTTTTGTTCCAAATACGAGCGAAATTTCAGATTTTTACATAGCCAATGACGTAGCTGGGGGGGGGGGGGCTAAGGAGATTTTTACTTGAAATTCATTCCAAAAACTCAAAAAGTAGAGTTTCGAGAGAATTATGGAAATTTCGTTAATTCTCAGAATTTTCAAAACTTTTTGAAATCTTTGGAATTGCCGAAATTTTTAAAATTCTTAAAATTGTCAAAATTTATTAGACTTCTGAAATTCTCAAAATACTCCAAACCTTGAAAATTCGCGAAATTGTCGAAAATCTTAAAATGTTCAAAATGTTGAAAATTATCGAGTTGCTCAAGGTTTCAGAAATTCGTAAAGTTTTCGGAATTTCGATAATTACGGATGTATTGTGAATTTTCCCAATTTTCAAAATTTTCTCAAATCTCTGAAATTTCCAAAACTTTCAAAATTCTGAAAAATTTGAAAACTCCAAGAAGTTAAAAAATGTTCGAAGTCCTCTCAACTTTAAAATGAATCAACATAGTCGACATCTTGAAATATGTTAAAAATGTTCCGACTGAACAAAAGTTTCTCGAAATTTCAGAAATTCGTAAAATTTTCAAAATTCCGAGAAATATGAAAACGGCCGTAATTCTCGAGATTTTCGAAACTTTTTTAAATCTTTAGAATTTTTAAAATTTTTGAAATTTTGAAAATTGTCGATATACTAAAATCTTTCGAAATTCTCTTAAGTATTAAAAATCTTGAAATGTTCCAAATTATCAAGTTTCTGGCAATGTGAAGGATTCGTAAAATTTTCGTAACATCAAGTATTGTGAAAATATTTCAAATTTTCAGAATTTTCGAAACTTTTACAAATCTCTGAAATTTACGAAAATTTTGGAATTTTCGAACTTTTTAAAAGTCCAATAACTTCCAAAATCCTCAAAATACTTCAAACTTTAAAAATTCTCAATATTGTTAAAAATCTTGAAATGTTAAAAATATTTCAAATTATCAAGTTTCTCGGAATGTCGGAAATTCGTTAAATTTCTATAATTCGAAGAATTATGAAAGTATTGCGAATTTTTATAATTTTTAAAACTTTTTTACAACTAACAAATTTTCAAAATCCGTGAAATTTGGAAAATTTACAAACTTCTAAAAACTTTTTAAATTTCCCAAATCCTCTAAAGTCTGGAAATTCCCAAAATTGTTGAAAATCTTAAAATGTTGAAAATGTTAAAAATTGTCACTTTTCTCGAAAACTTTGACACTTGTGAAAATCAGTAATGTTTTACTATTTTTTTTTTTTTTTTTTTTTTTTTTGCAAAATACATTTCTTTGCAATGTGCTACATTTTTCAAATTTTCCAGAATTTTGGAAGCTTAGCTTAAAATTAAATTAAATTAGCTTAAAATGTTCGTACAAAAGAATGGAAAATTTTTATCATAATAAATTACCATTTGACATACAAGTTGAGAAATCGACCGATTTTTTCACGAACAGAAAAAGAATTCTCACATAAGTGAAAAAATCGGCCACTTTTCACCCGCACAGTTTCCCGTCATTTTTTTGAGAACTATAAACAAAATCACTAAAAAAAAAACATCGTAAACTATCAACAATTCCACCCACGGTAAGAACTGAACGACAAAAAAAAAAACGCTCCCAAAACCAGAAAAAACAAAAAAAAAACTTGGCTGTTCCATTCCAGCCATCATACTCTCCTCAGAAACGACGAACATTGTGCTTAGAAAATATATGGTACACGATCATAACCGCACCCAATCATTGGCGTTTTACTTTCGGCGTCGCGATTTCGTCAATGATGTCATTTTATTAACTTTTTAAATAATAACCCACGTATACAACCTAAATTTGCATACACGCACACATTCTCCGAAACGACGACACTTTATATACCCTAAAAGAATCGTGTGTGTGTTATGTACGTGTTCCATGTTGTGTGTGTGTGCGTGTACATGTCCCATATCCGTGTACGCTTACACGGGGTGAAGCGGAGCTCCGATAATGTTTCTTCCGAAAATCGTACGGGCGTGGCAATGTGTGTACAGGCTTGCACGCGCATCCGTACCGAAATTCAGTTACAGTTGTTTTCACGTCAACATGGCGTCCAAACAATGATCACATTCGCTCAAAATAATCACAATGATCATATTTACGGATGCGCGCGCAAGCCTGTACACACATTGCCGCGCCCGCACGATTTTCGGAGGAAAATATTTCGGAGCTCTGCCTATCACCCCTTACACGCCGATGTCTCGTGAACCTCCCCTACATTCCGTTACACCGATTATCTTTTCGCGTGACATGAATTTGCAATTCGATTTCGCCACGTGTCTTTGTTTTTTCGCCAACCACGTGTTTGTTGTTACATTTTACTATCGAGTAATATTAACGTTTTACAATCGATCGATAAGTTACTCACAGCGATAAATGGATAGAAGATTTTTATTTCTTTTGTTTGTTTTAGCAGCAGCAGCAGCAGCCTTGGGAAAGTAGTTTCTCGAGCTGCCCGTTTTCGACGGTGGCGCCGCCGCCGCGCGGGTAATGGACGACGACGGGTGAGAAGAGTTGTTTCTATGATATTATTATGTAAAGGAAATCACAAGAGCTCGTATTGACGTAAGTGCATCCGCTGGATGATGTCACGGCAGTCGTTGAAGACTCGCTTGATGTTCTCGGTGTCGACGGCGCACGTGAAGTGCGGGTAGCAGTAGTGCTTCCCGTCCCCGCTCGCCGTGCTTATACGCTAGGGCATGATCAATTACAACGTCATTATCACGGAAATCATTCGAACATAGTGTCCCACGACCGTCATTTCGAGTCGAATCATGGTAGCGAAACATCCCTACCCTAGTGATTCCAGTTCTTATATGAAAACCTTATAAAAAATTATTATAACAATTTTTGATGAGGTTGGTTTTATGAAAGTTTTATAAAAAAAATTTTTTTTATGAAAATTTTTGTTCAACATTTTTTAAAATATGCAAAAATTTTGCTAACCTTTTTTAGATCATTTTGCTGATGTATATACCGTTTTTCATCGGTTTATGAGGCTCTAGCTCGAATTTCGTATCGAAAGAAATTTAAAAATTTTTTGGAGGCACTTCAAATTCACGTAGTTTTGATGGACAAGAAAGTCGACTATCGAATTTCTGTCGCAAAGATCGCAAGTTCAAATCCCACTGCCTCCAAAAAATTTTCAGATTTCTTACGATACGAAATTCGAGCTCGAGCCTCATAAACTGATGAAAAATGGTATATACATTAGCACAATGATCCAAAAAAGGTTAGAAAAATTTTTGCATATTTTTAAAAATATTAAAAACATTTTTTTCATAAAAAAAAGTTACAAACTTTTCATAAAACCACTTTATAAAAAATGCAAATTTTATAAAACTTTCATAAAACCGACCTTATAAAAATTTTTATAAAAACTAAAATCACTAGGGATTATCCCCTTTTTTTCGATTTCCACATTTCTTAAGCTTTCACAAAATTATAACAGATCGAAGCTCTTGTAAATCAAAAATTTATTGATTTTTGAGATTTTCGTGACTCGTATTTTTTATTGACGATCTTTTATAAGGTTTTTTCTAATTTTTTGTTGTTGTATTTTTCGGTATTGTTACGAGAAAAACGCGAAACACTTACGAGAAATTCGTCTCTGATAAAGTACTTGGCCCGTATGACATCGGGTGGTTCCGAAGGGTCCGCCACCACTCCGGGCTCCACCGGCGTTTGGTACCTCGAGAACTCTGGAAAGTAGTCCTCTAATTTGTGCTTTCCGGCTTTTATTTTTTCCGCCAGCAGGTCCTGTTTGTTGAGGAACAAAATGACGGAAATTGTGCGAAGCCATCTGTAAAAAAAACGACATCGTCAATAAATATTTAAACCAAAAAAATTTATTTTTGGCTCACAGTTTACATAAATGAACGAACAATAATATCCAAAATTTTTCGGCATTCTTTTCAATGTTATACGTAATTTTTTCAATTTCCAGATATTTTCAAATTTGCATAGATCCGAAAATTGATCACACGATTTTCGAGTGTCTACTACATTATATATGAATATAAAATAACTTTTCAACAATTTTCATCAACTATTTAAAATTATTATCTAAATTAAAATATTTAATAATTATAGAAAATATATATAATATACTATAATATTCAATAATAATATAATATTCAATATTATTATAATAAATTATGATATTTAATAATTATGAAAAATATATATAACATATTATAATATTTCATAATAATATTACAATATTCAATAATTATAAAAATTTACAGAATATTTATAGAACATTATTATCTAAATTATTAAAAAATTCCTATGAAAATTATCATCTAAAATCATTATCTAAGTCAATATTATCAACTATCTAAATTTCATTAACAACTAAAAATTGATCATCTCCTCATACATTCAAAAAGCGTTCTTTCTTAATTTATAATTTTCAGTACTTGTCAATTATAAAAAATACTCCTATATTTTTCGACGTCAATTTTTACGAATAATATTTCTAAACTTTGGTTTATTCTTCCTTTTCCGAAAATAACTGGACAATTTTCGAACGCAAAAAATGACGAAAATTGTGCGAAAAGACGATATCGACAAAAAATTATCGACCATCGAGTCGATTACGTCGTAATAATGCATTACCGATGTTTTTTCCAATAATATTTCTAAATTTTAGTTTGTTCTTCCTTTTCCGAAAATAACTGTGCAAAATGACGATATCGACAAAAATATATCAACCATCGAGTCGATTACGTCGTAATAATGCATTACCGATTTTTCCAAATACTTGTAAACAGGTCTAGACTCTCTCTCAGTCTCAATTTGGTTGGATCTTCTCGGAGGACCATATTGTAACTACTACACGCCGTTACGAAGATGATTGCTGTGACGTCATTGAAACACTGTATCCACTTTCTTCTTTCGTCCCTTTGCCCGCCCACGTCAAACATACTGCAATTTTTCATTCAACATTAATTACGTCTTATTTACTCCTCTCGACTCAATCAACAACTTTTTTCATCACAATAAAAAAATAAACAATCGTACATAAGTAAAAAAAATAACAACGATGAACAATAATAATAAACAAACAGGCGCACTTACTGAAAATTTACTTTGTCGACTTGAAAACGCGTTTCAAATATACCGGAAGTGAGAACTCGACACCTCAAAATGTCCTGAAAGAATTCTTTCGTAAAATTCAGGAATCGCTCTCAAAATTGAGAAATTTTTGAACGAACAATTGAAAACTACAAACATTTTTTACTGAATGTAGAAAGTGTATTTGCGAATGATTTTCTACAAAATGAATTGTAGTTCTGAAAAAAGTCGATAAAATCGAATTTTGAAAAAATTTAGACGTTTTTTAGTTATGTTTCTTATTGACAAATTATCTTCAATTTTGGAGGAAAAATTAGTTGGCGTAAGCAAGAAAACGCGTGTTTTTACGTCCTAAATTTATTTCGTTAATTACCTGTTCCGTGGGCGTGTAGTCTGGCTGTTTTACGATAGAAACTTTGTCTAGGAAACTGAAAAATAAAGAAAAGAAAGAGAACATTAGTTTCGAAAAACGTATTTTGTAGTTTGTTTTCCAAGTTTTTTTTTTTTTTTTTTTTTTTTTTTTTTTTTTTTTTTTTTTTTTTTTTTTTTTTTTTTTTTTTTTTTTTTTTTTTTTTTTTTTTTTTTTT